>BQKZ01006723.1:0-16829 GCA_036244855.1 Temnopleurus reevesii | reverse complement strand
AAAGTTATTAATATTTGAAATTATTTTAATACTGACAACTTTGGGTCACGTGATATGTCAGCGACCGTGTTGTTGTTCGTCACTTCTCCACAATAAGCGTATTATATCTTATTTTTTATATGCTCTGTTCTAAGACTTGAACATAAAAATAATTCATTTTCTCGACGAATTCATCTACTTGTCTTTATATTCTTAATACTAACTTCTGAAATAATGATCTTAAAGAAGAGAAAATAAGTTATATTGATGATGTGTGAAAGCCCCATAACACATAATCATTGTCTTCATTCGCTTCTTGAATTGAAGAGTGCGTGCTCAAAGTCCACGTATATATATTGTAATGTTGTTTGATAATCAGTTTTGAGGTGCTCGTGTTTATATTGATATAAATCATGCAAATGGATAACTGCTTATCTGTCAATTGGAATGAAAAAATTGGAAGCAACACGATTCACCCCGACTCTTTGTTAATTCACAGTTAAGTGCCTCAGAACAACGAGTCGGGGTGAATCGTGTTGCTTCCGGGGTCCTATGTGACCGGGGCTTAAAGCATGTTTCCAACATCTTTCGGAACACAAAACATAATCTGCTTACGTAGATATTCGGCTTCTCATTCTTTTGAAGGCAAGATTCATATTTTTAAAGCAAATTTCTTTCTAACATACCTTCATAACACATCCATATCGATAACTTTAAAAAGTTTAGATTGCTCTACCGGAAAGTTTTCTTCTTATAAACCATCGAAAATCTACATAATTGAGTACTAATAGATTGAATAAAAACATGGTTGCTGAAATGTTTCTTCAAATCTGCAAGCACCAAACATAAACACGTTCTTGCAGATTTTCCACTACCCCCTTCACACTAACTGTCCTAGCTTCGAAACCTGTCATTTTTTAAAATGAAAGTCACCCCTTAAACTCAGACACACACACACACACACACACACACACACACACACACACACACACGCACGCAGATCCACCATGCACGTCAGGATTAGAGGGTGCCAAATTTTATGTAAAAAGTGCGCTAAAATTGATGAAGTGTGAGACGAATTTGAGCTTATATCCTTATTATTACTGTTTTTTGTTATTATCAGCACCCGGGTTGCACAAAATTTGCTGAGGGAGCGTCAAATTTTGGCTGATGATATGTTTCTTTTGCATGTTTGTCAGACCCCGGGAGCCCAAAATTTGTTGAGAGGGGGCGCCAAATTTTAGCTGATGTTTTTTTTTTTTTTTTCAGGGAGGGGGGAGGTAGCAAATTGTTAAATTAAAACTGATGGGTGCGCGCATGGCGAAGTACAAATTGTGCTCAGCCCCCCGGGGGGCTAAGGTTGAGTTAAAATTTGAGCTGATGACCTTTTTTTTTTTTTTTTTTTGCTTGTCGGCTCCTCGAAGGGGGGGGGGGGGCTCATTTGGTTCTACCCTCCAACCTCCGGGTCTTCAAATTATGGGAGTGTGCATGCACGTGTAAACACACACACACACGCACACGCTGACGCAATACACACACACACACACACATGCAGGTAATATCGTGATATTCTATATTATAAAGATTTTGCATTCAAATTAAACTTTAGATGACCACGATGTTATTGGCAATACGGCTGTGCATTGCCACCAGTTTAGCTGGTGAAAACTCTTCAGGACACCGACTCCAACTTTTTTCCAGCTGTTCTTGGACGATCCTCTGCACATCCCTTCCAGCTACGCCTTCCGGGAGTTCCTCGTCCAATGTCATCGTAAAGATGAACACTGCGTCTTTGTACGGAGCTCCGTCATTATCACAGTAAGCATGGAACAATATCACTGAACACGGAGGCAATCTGTCTAAATCGGTGACCAGGACTACGTTGGCGCAGCTGCTAAGTCCGTCCTCAATATGGTCCCAGATCTCTTTCCTCACTTCATCCGATGGGGATTTCTCGAGGTAGGAGCCAATAATCCCGACGACGTCTTCTTGATGTCGTTTTGACGAGTAAACGTTCGCGTACATCTCAGCGACGCTGACGGCGACGTCCCCAACGTCGGTTTCCCCGCCTTGTCTCCCAACAAGCAGGAGAACGGTTGGACGCAGAAGGTCACGATGATCAGTGATGTGGTCGAAGGAGGCTCCCGCGATGGTTGCCAAGCTTGACTCGCTGAGAGATGGGTATTGTTGACGATGGCGGTTTTGTTCTTGGAGTAGGACATCGATTCGATCGGATCGCTTTCTCCTGACGCACCCGGAAGAAAATATGGACCCGACGTCTGTGGGAAAGTCCGCGTTGAGAATGAACCTGATTAATGCGATGAGAGCTACGCCAACGATAGCTGTTGCTGCAAAGTAGAGGCAACACCTCGCGCAAGCCCATAAGGGCGATTCTTGATGTTTGTTCCTCGTGAGACTAGTCTTTCCCGCTCTCTTCAGTCGTGCATACGAAGGGCCTTTAGTTGCCCTACTGGTCGCGGAGTGTCTATTCTTAGATGGAGAGAATGACGACTCTTTGGGCTGGGCTCTATTCCCCCGATGATGCGGACGATGCATTTGACTGGTAGTACGGTTGTCTAGATATTCTTTGACATGATTTAATTTCATTTTGGATTTCCGCCGATAAGCATTGCGACATTCACTATCATGATCAACGTACGGGATGTGGCCTTTGAAGTAAGCATAAGATGCTGAAGATGGTGTCTTTCTTCGGCTCTTATCATCAGTCACGTCCAACAATGAACAATCTGCATCATCAAACGCAGCTCTACGTTGCTCTCTTCGCCTGTTCTTCCGTTGCGGCATGGTCAGTTTCTGATCCGTTGATGGGTAAGACATGGAGAACGCGCTTTGAGATTTGGAACCCTCTGGCTCGCAGAGATCTAAAGGGGACGTTCCCGAGATTTGATCGATCGTTGTTTCCTCTTGGTAGTCCATTGGTTCCTCTTCATCTATCTCGCATCTCCCTGCATTCGAACCTCTGTCATCTCCAACTCTTTGCTCACCATCATCACAATCATCCTCATAAATTTGGGGTATCATGGTGGTGGTGACGGTAGTTCTTGATCTGCCATCACTGCCTACTCCAGTTTCACAGTCTGTCATTTCACCTTTGCTCTTTGTCCCGTTCCTTTCCTGATCCGTTTTCGAGTATTTGAATTTATCTTCCCGCTTTTTTTCTTTATCGATGTTTGAAATCTCCCCATCATCATCTCCTTGTTGGTCACCGATTTCACTTTCTAGTTCTTTACTGATTCTGTGTTTCTTACTTCTTGTGTGCTGTTTTGGGATGGGCCTTTTTCTTTTGCCCTTTCTAGTCTCCCCTGGATGTCCCAAATCAGGTGTAAACTCGCGTGTCCCCAATGTATTCCCTGTTTCTTTATTTTGGTGGGGCTTTTCAGGACTATCCCTAAATTCTGTCTCCACAGGTTTGAGCTTGCGTGTCTCCAATATATTCTTTGTTGCTCTATTTTGGTGGAGCTCTCCAGAACTATCCTTTAATTCTGTCTCTTCAGGTTTGAGCTTGCGTGTCTTCATTGTTATCCTTAAATTGTGTTGGAGCTCTTCAGAACTTCCTTTAAGTTCCGTCTGAACCGCTCCCTGTTGCATTTCAGCCATGGTTCCTGTTTTAGTTGGTCCTGAAATGGGAGAAAGGAAAACAAAAATTTACATTCGAAAACACTTGTCAAATTACAGCAAATCTTCAGTTTCAAACTCTTTGATTCCACTTTTGCTTTTGTTTATTTGTGATGTTTGCTTGCCAGTCCTTTAATATGGGGGGGGGGGGCAGTCGCATAATGTAAATGGGGCAAAATTTTAGCTGAGGATCCTTCTTATACCTTCTTGTCAGGCAGTCATGGAGAAGAACGCCCAATCCTGACACCCCCTCCCTCCCGTGTTGTTAAACCCTAGCATCTGTATCATAATAGGGCAGTCCCACCAACAGACTGATCCCACCCTGCTCTCAAACCGCTTCAACAAATTTCTAAATGTCTAATTCCACCTGAATCTCATGCTTGAAGGATATTCTTCTCAATCACTATTGTACAAATTTATTGATTTAACAAACTATTTATAGTTCATAGTTCGAATTCAAGATAGTTCAGTGTGACAGGGTAGGCTTTTTAATAGCCTGTATAGGTGTGACTGCCCCAGAAGGAATGCTTGGGATCTTCCTCTTTACCTACCTACTTCCCGTTTCATGTATATCTCGACCAATCGAACATTCGCCATGTGTGATAGTCGTTCCGTTTGTTGTCTGTGCAAACATGGAAGTCAAAACATAATAGTCCACAATGCAGTAGCACCCTAATCGCTATAGTATACACTCTGTGCAGGAGGGACAAAAGACTTGGACCAAGTAAACATCATCCTTCAAGCATTCACAATTGCTTCATGATAGCAAAAGAAAGCCCCAGGTGCGACTCTTGTTCAACATTTTCCACTGAATGAGAAGGATGTTAATTCTTGTGTGTCCAGCTAGCTAGTGTTAATGCTTGAATCATATATCCATGCTTGAATTGAGGCTGTTTACTTTGTCCCAGGCATTCGTCCCTTCTGTTCACTGTGATATCGGCTTGCCTATCATAACGAAAACATTCATGTCCTCCTGCCCTATCAATTTCAAGCATTGTACCGACAAACCTTTACTATTCTGTTTCTTATCAACGCGTGCCATGCAGGATATGAACCAGACTATTATGATATACCTCTCTTTCATCAGACAGACGCAATGTTTAAACCAACGAGATAAAATCCTTTTTCAAACGTTCCAATCAAGTACGTATTGGATACAGTATTCCGAAGGCTGCCAAGATGAGTGGGCAAGCGAAAGGCAGAGGGAGAGATAGATAGAGATAGCAAGAGGAAAAATGTTTGTTTGTTTGGTTTTTTTTTGGGGGGGGGGGGGGGGGAATCTTTTTTCTCTGAAGGGTTAAATAATAATTTTATGTGTAAGAGACACCTCAAAATGGTCTTTTAGCTATTCACTTCATGCTATTGACGTCTCAACTTCTTGTACCAATCTATGTACGGAGGTTGGCACAATAAATGAATACGTCAGAGAAAAAGATGAAAGCCAAGATCATTTAGGATAATTGGCCCGTAAATAGCTATTGCAAATCCATGTACGGTAACATTTTCAATATTCTCAAAATATTTTCAAAATTCTCAATATCCCACATAATTGCCTGAAATAAATACTCGAACTAAACTTGGTGAAAACCGAGAAAATCGCGCCAGGATGCATAGCCAGGGATGGCTGTGGTGGCAAGCGCCCCCATCCCCGTAAAATGGGTATAACGTGTCATTAAACAAGGAAAGAGCATAGAACAGAAAAAAGGAGAGGCGAAACGGAGCGCAGCGTGTAAAAACGGTGCACCGCTCCCCCCCCCCCCCCCCCCCCATTCAAATATGATACTAGATACGCGGGTGGATGGACTATTCATATGAAAAAATTTTTGTATACCATGTATCACCTTTTCAATCATCTAGACATATTTACCCTTCATTCACCCGCATATGTTTGTTGAGGTTCTGGCCGCTTTCGGAATGATGGGTTCCTCATGTGTCGGGCCATTTGTGATGGGGGAATTCCCATGCCTTTGTTAATCCTTTTGCATAGCAGTGTTTATGGCTGTAAATTTACAGTGCCAAGCAACGTACAATTAGAAATCTCTTAAGTTATATGTAGGAGATTATAACATTGTATAAAGATAATATGCGTTATTTATATAGTGCTTTACTTGTTCCTATTGAAACCGACCAAAGCGTTTCACATTATTATTACCCCGTCATTCATAGCAAGTCGCCTGTTAGGCATGCACTGTTATTACAACCACAATATTGTTGTTTCCTACCTGGACCCAAATAGTTTTTTTTTTCAATCCAATAATTGCAAAGTTCCAAATAAATCATGATACATTAATACATTCATACATTAAAAGTCAACTTGGGATACAATAGTAAGATCTAACAACAACGTAAATAATGATGGGATTGGAAAGCACTTGGTAAGAGTGGATAATGTGTATAAATTTCTTGCCCAAGGAAATTAGTGCCGACGAGAATCGAACCCGGGACCCTGCGATTCAAGTGCAGGGGCGTGACCGCTAACCACAGTTATATTCATACTGCTAGTCATAATTATTTAGGTTACAATAGTTGGGCTAACACTTAGAGCCGAGACCCTATGGTTTCAGAAACTACGACAGTTCTACGGAAGCTTATACGTGCAACACAGAGGCGAGTATGTAAAGAAATCACCCGAACGTCTTCTCGTCTAAAACAAGGCGCCAAGGCGAGTTTGTGTAGGCCGCTCTCTCACCTTCTTGTCCGAGGCAGCGCGCCAAGGCGAGTTAGTACCGTTAGTTGGTTGGTTTTGTAGAAGGATGACGCTCTTCAATATTAGGAGATTGTTTGTACCAAAGAGCTTTATATTATTTAAAGCTCTTTGGTTGGTACAAACTGCCTTCTCGCCTTTTCGGCCCAAACAAGGCGCCTTGGCGAGTTGAACAACGCCCCTTCGCGCTGCACGTATAAGCTTCCATAGAATGAAATTTACTACTGAAGTAATATTCTTACTTACACGTTACAGTCGTGCAGTCTACAATTGTACTAGTTGAAGTCGTAGAAGGGTCCACGAATCAGTCTACCTGGCCAGTCTGACATATGTTGATTGTCGGTAAATATACAACCGACGCGGCGTACTTATGGCCCACACATTGTCGACAGCGATCGAAGCTACTGATCACAGTCCCAAGTTCATTCCGACTGCTTTGTCGGCTTAGGCAAAAAAGAATAACTGTTTGGATGCCCTTGATCGACCGACCCTCTGGAAATGGTCGACCCAAACCCTTTTTTTTTCAATACTTTTCACTAAAATAAAAGAGTCTCAACCTGAATTAAATAAAGACACAAATCGGGGAAAGTCATTTTTGCGGCAATATTTTGCTCTCCACTCCCTTCAAGTCTTATTTTCGTAATGAATTGTGTGTATTGTGTTAATAAAATATAAAAAATAAATAATGATACAAAACCTTTTCATGACAGACCGACGCCATCTAGCGTGTGAGTGCATCGATTATTTTTCTGTATCGCCATGTTTACACTGTGAAATTGGAAGACAAAAATTTTACAAAATATATAAAATCCCATCCAAGCCTTTCACAATAGCCTTACCATACACAAGGATATAGTTTCACTACTAGTTAGCAAATATACTTTCAAATTTGCACCTGCTGTGTTTCTTATATGCAGAAGAAGAGAAAAGGAATTTATTGTGTGAGGGCTTAAATGGAGAGTTGCTTATGTTGTGCAATTTCTTTGTTCTTCAATTTCACAGTCCCTGGAAGTCCNATATGCTATGATCTTGAAATGTGTATAGAAACTATATGTCATGGTATATATCCCCAAAATTCAAATTTCTTTAATCTTTACCAAAACTATCCATGGGCTTTAATGTAATTTATGTAATTAATTAATGTAATGAAATTAATTTGACTACTAAAATGATATGAATACTACATAGTATTTAAATACGCACCATAGGCAATGTTAGAGTGGACATACGTGTTAATGGAAGTCCTTTTCTTAAAAAAAAAGGTTTTATTGTTTGTTTTTGTTTGTTTTGGGGTGTGTGTGTGTGTGTGTGTTTTTTTGGGGGGGTGTTTATTCAAATGAATTCATGCAAATCTTATTTAGACATTAAGGGAATTTTTAACTCTTCCCATTCATTGCCTTGAGTTCCAAATCTGCGTTGCTGACGAAAAAAATTATTGCTGACTCAGGACTTGTCTTAGGGGGGGGGGCGGTCCTTTCTCGGCATTTATAGTATCATTTTTGATATACGTAAAAAATGGAAGGGAGAAGGAAAGTGGTCACATCCCCCGACCCCTCCCCTCTGCGTTGAAATAGAAGGGGTTGGTCACAGAACTCGGAATATGTTTCGTTCTGGGGGAGGGGGGGGGGGGCAGCTTATACCTTCTCAGCCCACTGGATCTACCCATGTGGAAACGTTGTTGTAATTGTTGTTTGTATCATGTGATAGTTCACACCTGCGCAACTCGGAATCAATTACTTTATTGATCGTGCCGCCGAAATATTTGAGGTATTTAGGCCAAAATGTCGTAGGAGGCACAGTCATTCTTGTCTCGTCTGCAGTGATAAGTGCATCTCTATTATAAAGTAATTTGAATCGATCCCATGCGCGTATCCAGGGTTTTACATACAGGGGCGGATGGGGGGGGGGGCTAACACATATTTGGTATTTTGGTGCCCCTTCCCCATCCTCGAAACCCAATCAAAACAAAAAGAGGGTCGTCAGCAAATTTTGCCCATACTTACATTAGATTTACGTCCTATAGGTACTTCAATAGGTACTTACATAGGTACTTCAAATTAAATTTGTGATAAGGATGGGGCGGGCGCGTTCCACAAAGGCCAACCTCTGGCTTCGCCATGATTCACTTGTTTTTGTAAAATGGATGTTATTTTAGCATTCCATTCAATGTACAGAGTACAGATATCTGCCTGTTTTCATGTTTTTATATATCCGCACGTTAATTGTGCTTTCCTATTTGGTAGGTTTCTCCAAGGTTTCTCGGCTGTTTACGGAATGTTGGGCAGGGAGATTAAAAGTGAAAAAGTGTCTCCCAAGCTTGCACATTGGTGGCAATATATGCAACGGATTTTCGGAGAAATTTAAAAAAAGAAACAATCTGTTTCATGTATTTTTCATGCCTTCTATTGGTTCTTTAGTATAGCTTTCTCTCAAATTATGATTGTAAAAAAGAACATTTTTTTGTTGGCCCAGATAATTCATTGTTTCTATGATTCAAATCAAAGAGGTATATCAGGTGTATCATTACTCTTGTGATCTATGTCACTTATTCATAATTCCCACTCTGTCCCTCTTTCCAAAGACCCCTTCTCTTTCATTCGTTCTTTCCCGTTATTCCGACTCGTCTCACACCAATGGAGATGCACAGAACGCACACAAACACATACACTATAATCACACATCCATACAAACACACTTGGGAACACACGCATGCACACAGACAACTAGTTGCTCCCTGATATATCCATGTACGCATCCACATATCCTTACAAACGCGCGCGCGCGCACACACACACACACACACACACTTACTCACACACGTGGACATAAACATTCACACGCACAAATTACAGGCATGCGCGCACCGTGGGGGGGGGGGGGCTATGGGGGCGCTAGCCCCCCGGGTCAGAGCCAGGGGGGCGCCAAAATTTGTTGACTAAATGCGCTTATAAGGGGGCGCCAAAGGGACAGGGGCGCCAAAATTTGTGCTCAGCCCCNCAACCCCCGGCTACGCCATGATTCACTTGTTTATTGTAAAATGGGTTGTTATTTCAGCATTCCATTCGATGTACAGAGTACAGAGATTTGCCTGTTTTCATGTTTTCATTTATCCGCACGTTAATTGTGCTTTCCTATTTGGTAGGTTTCTCCAAGGTTTCTCAGTTGTTTATCATGTTTATGGAATGCTAGGCATGGAGATTAAAAAATGCAGTTGTGTCGTCCATGATTACAGATTGATAGCAATCATAAACGAATTTTGTAACGCCCTGTATCATGAACTTTTAGGCGTTCTGTTGGTTCTTTAGTATAGCCTTCTCTCATTATGATTTACAAATATTCACCGTCTTTTTTACGATGGTGCAAATATTTCAATTGTCAAACGCTTCTCTATTCTCCTAGCTGATAATTATTCTAATCGTAGATTTATTGAGAATATTATTGTATAGGCCTAATGATGATTGTCAGTGATCGATTCATTCCCACTCACTCCCTCTTTCCAAAGACTCTCGCTCCCTTTCATTCGTTTCTCGTTATTCCGGCTCAGTACACAACACTAGAGATGTACACACACACACACGCACACACATACACACACACACGCGCGCGCGCATAACACACATATACACTCAAATACACCCACACATCCTTACAAACACATGTGCACACACTCATTCACATACGTAGACATAAACATATACATTACAGGCACACACCATCATCCTTATAAGTATATACCCCAAACACATACACCAACCCTTACAAGCACGTTTGTTCACGCACACACACGAGCACACGCACAATCACACAAATCCACACAATCACGTGTACACTGCCACACAAACACACACATACAAACGCACGAGCGCAAAACCTTGCAAGTACATGGGTATACGCACACTCACACACACACGTTCACACATTACAAAGTCATGTGTACACATCCACACCAACACACACACACACACACACACACACTTGTTTTTACATCATTGCAAATTCACGTGTTCATATCCACACAAACACACACGCGCACACACAAACAAACACACACGTTCTCCTCCCAGCCCTCTACATCCATCTCCCCGCGTTTCTCTCTCTGTTTTTTCTATATTTTCTATATAACCTTCTCACTCGATCAGTTTCAGCTCTCTCTAAAACAATCCCTCGCTCACTGCAAATTAATATAGATAATCTGATATTGTCTATTCAACACACAACACTGACAAATGGAATAAAGAATGATGTTCATGATGTATGCGATATGATACAGATAATTAACTCGCTGTTGCATTTATTGCTACATCAATCAACGGTGAACAACGAATGGTGCTTGGAAAAGGATGGTCATTTGTAGGTTATAATAATGACCTATACATGTATGCACTGTGAACAGATATGATAAACGATTTGGACAAAGAAATGAACTTCAATTCAAGCATTCACTGTAGCTAGACGTACACGAAAGAAGTTTCCTTCCCTCTTATTCTGCAGAGAAATGTAGAACGATTGTCGCACCTGCTCAGTGAATCAACAATTGGCAAGCTTTCTTTGGTGTTCATGAATCTATGGTGAAGGCTTGAATGAAGTTGTTTACTTTATCCGATTCCTTTGTCCTTCTGCTCACAGTGATGAAGTATGAATGCACGCGAATTGACCTTTGAGGAGCCATACTGAGGTCGAACTTTTTAAAATTACTTCATGAATAGTCAGCAGGGTGCAACCTGGCAATTAAATCTTTACTATGTAAATCCAACAAAAAATATTCACACCCACTTGAAAGTGACATGACTTTATATGGGGCTTTTCAGAGCTGTGAGCAGAAGGGAAAAAGGCTTCGGAAAAAGTGAACAATACCCATTCAAGCATTCACAATAGACACAAAAGAAATTTCCACCCTTCTTATTCTGTCGAAAATGTTGAACAAGAGTCGCACTTTGGACTTTCTTTTGTGATTGTGGACCTTTTGTGAATGCTTGAATGAAGTTGTTTATTTTGTCCCAATCCTTTGTCCCTTCTGCTCACAGTACAATAAACACATTTGCCAGCAACGTCTATCAATAGGTCGGTTTACTAATACATGTATATTCAAATTTATGTGCGATTCTTGCCAACGATCGTAGTTACGTGGTATTCCCTATACCGGTTGGTAACACAAAGAATATAATGCTTGGAATCCAGTTTGCATACATTACTTGTTGCTATGTCGGGCAAGCCTCGGGCAATTCTTGGACAAGCTTTTGGGTCGTTAAGAACAACATTTTTAAATTAGAAGCGCACAAGATTTGCATACATTAGTAAACCTATTGCACATACGCTAAAATCGTTCATAAGTCCAAAATACCGTATATGTGAATACCCGACATAGCATTCATTATTTACCATGTGAAACTATTCTGATTTGTTTTGTACTCGTACCTTTTGGCCACCCGACGATGGTTGCCATTCTCATAGTCATTATACACCAAGCACTCATTTAGGTTATAATGCAAAAATGCTTTACAAGTATTAATTGCACTTAATGGCATATTTGGATTAGGTTTTAGCTCTTACAAAAATACATATCTATAAAGACATTTCACGCTGCTAGCCTTTTTCATTTATAAATTATTTGCATTAAAAAATACGCGCGCAAAGGGCACAACAGAAATAATCAGATAAAAATTAGAATTGAGCAAAATATCATATCTAGCTATATGGTTATGAAACAAATAATACTAATAATTATAATACAGATTTGTTTGCGCTGACATATCCACCCATTGGGTGCTCAAGGCGCTTACATTTCAATTGACTAAATACCTAAAGTCACATCACATTGATGATGATTATTATTGCGTGTTCGATGAAGACTTTAGAATGAAGCACTATAAAATTAAATGACAAAGTAAATTGACAAAGTAAATGTATCCCCATCCAACTTTCACATTGGCTCGAGTACAGTGTAGACAAAGGAAAGGAAATTCTGTCATTCTGCAAACGTTTTGGCATATGTTGCACATTTCTTTGCAGAATAAATGGAGTGGCATTCATGTTTTGTGCTTGAGCCTTTGTAGGGCTTGAATAGTGAATTATTTAATTTGTCGAGTGTTTTGTCCCTCGGTTTTGTCCGCCAGTGAGGACAAATTTGCCCTCCACATATTGTGATTAAATACAACATTAATACATACACATATATATCTTGCATTACCCTCACCCACGGGCACAGACGAATAATGAGTTTAAAGCTAAAATAATTTAATCATTATAAATCCATTATAGCATATATCAAGGACATTAAAATATCAATCAAACTTTTCGGAATTAAAATTCGTTCGCATCTGAATCATCTTGTTAATAATTGACAACATATATCGACATTCCTACTTGTCTAAGACGCAAATATTGAATCATACGATATTTATATGAGTCAAAGATTACTTACAAAGTCCATCCAATTTAAGTTAATTTAGTAAGTATTATAATTTTGGTGCCAACCATAGAGAATGATAAACTCACAGTTATTAGACAACTACACGAAATGTAAAACAACGCTAAAAGTTAGGGACGACTATATTATATGTCTTAATGCATGTTATGCAAAGGTTTGTATTTCTGGAAATACCCCAAATGCAAATATATTGTTTGTTGTCAAACACACTGTAATCATGATCATCATCGAGTGATTTCAGTTGTTACATGGTGCATGTCTTCTCCAAAATACATCTTGAAAATGAGCAAATATATAGTGATATGATAATTGTCCCTAATTTTTAGTCAAGTATTTCAAATTAAATTTCATGTAATTTGCACGTTGTGCACGTAGCAGCTAAAGGATTTTATGTCGTCTCTTAATCGACACAATATTATCGATTTTCGTTGATTCAGCACATTTGCAAAGAGACTTGATCAGATTTGGAGCATATTGGCGAAATTCGTGTATTTTTTTAAAATTCTAATTCAGCACGACTATGTTGTTAGCTATACGACTGTTCATTGCAGCTATTTTATCTTCCGGAAACTCTTCTGGACACTGGCTCCAATAACTTTCAAGATAGTTTTGAACGATTCTCTCAGATTCCATTTTGCTACTTCCAGTGGGAATTCTATCCTCGAGTTCCAAGGTGAATATGAACACAGCGTCCTTGTATGGGGCGCCCTCATTGTCGCAGTATCCGTGGAACAGAATAGACGAGCAGACCGGAAGTTTGTCAAAGTCCTCAATGACCACGACACGCGAGCAACCTTCAAGTCCCGTCTTAATGCTCGTGTCAATTTCTTTCTTCGCCGAGTCGGGGGAAGCACCGCTGTATTGAGCACCTTCCACTTCGACGACATCGCCTGGCCTTTCGGAATATACCCTGGCGTAGAGTTGTGCCACTTCTTCAGCGACCTCATCAGATTCGATGGAACCAGGCTGACTAACTACGAGAAGAACTACTGGTCGCGTCAACTCCTGGTCTCCCTGGATATGCTCCCAAGAAGCACCAGCCAAGATATCCAAAGATGAAGGATCTAATGCTGGAAACTTCTCCACTAACCTATCCATTTCCTTGACAAGAACTTGACCGCGTGTGGAACGCTTTCTTAGGTCACACGGAGAGGGCGCTGTAGTATCTGCTTTGGGTGAACTCGAAGGTGATTTTGCAAAGACGATGAAACCGACGAATATGATGGATACGATAATGAGGATTGCTTTTGTCGATTGGGATCCATCGGAAGACGGAGTTGGACCTTTACTTTCGTCTATTCCAGACTTAGTTTCGATCGGTTTGTCCTCAGCTGTAACCTTCCGTCTGGTAAGTTCTGTTCCCTCCGTCCCTGCAGATGTAGCAGAAGTCGGGCTCCCTGCTGCTTGATCGGTCTCATCGGTTCCCTTTTCTTCCACGGGGAGTTGTCCTTCACTTGACTCTTCAACATCATTGCTTACGTCTTTTTGTTTGACACCTTCGACCCTTCTGTTATCTTCCGCCGGCTTAGCTTCTTCTTTCGCCTTTATTTCTTCCTCCTTTCTCCTCTCCTCCGCCAACTTTGCCTCTTCCACCCTCTTCCTTTCTTCGTCTTCTCTCATTTTCTCTTCCTCAACTCTCTTTCTTTCTTCCTCCTCTTTAGCTCTCTTCTTTTCCTCCTCTCTTCGTTTTTCTTCTTCTAATCTCTTCTCTTCCTCCAACTTTTCTTCTTCGACCCTCTTCGTTTCTTCCTCTCTCATTTTCTCTTCTTCAACTCTCTTCCTTTCTTTCATTTCCTCTTCCTCAACTCTTTTCCTTTCTTCCTCCTTTTGTCTTTCTTCTTCCTGTTTCTTCCTCTCTTCCTCCAATCTTGCTTCTTCCATCTTCCTTTCTTCCTCCTCTCTCCTTTTCTCTTCCTCAACTCTCCTTCTTTGTTCCTCCTGTTTCTTCCTCTCTTCCTCTAAATTTGCTTCTTCCACCCTCTTTCTTTCTTCTTCCTCTCTCCTTTTCTCTTCCTCAACTCTCTTCCTTTCTTCCTCCTTTTGTTTTACCTCTTTCTGTTTCTTCCTCTCTTCCTCCAATCTTGCTTCTTCCACCCTCTTTCTTTCTTCCTCCTCTCTTATATTCTCTTCCTCAACTCTCTTCCTTTCTTCCTCCTTTTGTTTTTCTTCCTCCTGTTTCTTCCTCTCTTCCTCTAACTTTGCTTCTTCAATCCTCCTCCTTTCTTCCTCCCTCCTTTTCTCTTCCTCAACCCTCTCCTGTACGTTCTCTGTTTGCATTTCACCTTCTTCTCTCCTTACGCTACCCTCCTCTACTTTACTCTCTTCGCTCTGTATCTTTCCTTCCTGGCTTGCTACATCTGCTTGTGTTGTATCTTTAACTATGTCTTCCGATGGCGTCACATCTGGTCCACCAAGTTTCCCATCGGTTTCCTGCGAGTTTGGCGTCTCGGGAAGCTTATCTTCCGTGATGTCATTCGCTACTGCGATGTCAGCTGGGACATCTTTGTGCTCAATAGCTACCCAGTCGTCATCCTTGGTGTCTCCATCTGATACCAACGACCCTGGTTCGGAAGATGATGCTTTTTCATTCGTTATGCATTGTCCGACCTCGGGCGTTGGGGCCACATCTTTTCCATTGGTGTCCGATTGTTCGGGGACGGAAGTTTGGACAGGGGTTTGGGCCACGTCATCTTTTCCATCTGTTGCGGATAGTCCGGAATCAGGGACTTGGGGCACATTTACCGATTGTCCAGGGTCGGGAGTTCCGACCACGCCTTCTTTTTCGTCGCTTACAGATTGTTCGGAATCGGGGGTTTGGGTAACATTTACCGATTGTTCGGGCTCGGGAGTTTGGCCCACGACTTCTTGTTCATCGCTTACCGATTTCTTAGGTTTGGGAGCTTCTGTCACACCATCCTTTCCACTCGTTACTGCTTGCTCTGGCTCAGGGGATTGGTCCATGCCTTCTTTTTCATTGCTTACAGTTTGTTCTCGATCGGTAGTTTCGGCCACGACTTCTTTTTCATCATTTACAGATTGTTCAGGCTCGGAAGTCTGAGTCACACCTTCCGCTTCGGGTACCGATTGCTTGAGGTCGGGAGTTTGGGCCACACCATCCCCTTCGTTCCCCGATTGTCCGGATTCTGGACCTTGGGCCACTGCTTCTTCCCCATTGCTTGCCGACTGGTCTGGCTTAGGAGTCTCTGCCATGTCCTTCTTTTCATTTGCTGCTGATGGTGTTGATTCTGGAGGTGGTGTCACACCCGCTTCGGTCTTCTCGGCTGGTGTCTCGCTCAAATCAGACATCATAGATTCCTGATATACACGATCTCTGCCAAAGAAAAAGAAGGAAATGTATACAATGTATTTATAATCATGTCAAATGAGCAAGGCAGCGGGACCAGCGAGTACATATTTTCCGCATTTAAATTGGATTTATTGTGATAGGAAATTGCTCAATTTGCCACCGAAACTAATCATTAGGTACGTTAAACTCCTTAAAACAGTCATATATTATCCTAATAAAATGAAAGATTTATGTAACTGTTGAACCTTTGCAAATGCTGAACATATACAATGACATTGCATACATTTGCATGGAGCGAAATGTTAATCTACACATGATAACAAAAAAACTAATGGTAATTCCATCAGTATGTTCCAATTCGACCCTTTCAAAAGAACTTATTCAAGAAATACATAATTGGGGTATTGAAATTATGCGGAGCAAATTAACAAACTTTAAACATAAAAAATAAAGCACATCAGACTCGGAAAATTGTAATTTTTTTCACGCTCATTAGGGGAGCATGATCATTTTGGGTTATGTTTTCGTTTCACTCGTTTTATTTGACTCGTTTGCATAACCGCTCCGGGAATTGTCAGGGGGTAGGTGCCCCAATACCCCCTTCCCCCTCCTTACCCAAGGCGATACGTCATGAGAAGCTATGATTCATCCCGTCGAGACGTAACTGGGAACGTGACATTATGTACTAAAGACATGGAGTCGATTAAAGTTATACAATACATCATGTCATGTGACGGTCACCAGGCACGTAGCCAGGATTGCATTTTTTTTTTTTT
>BQKZ01006721.1:34430-35432 GCA_036244855.1 Temnopleurus reevesii | reverse complement strand
AAGCCATGTCTCTGTAACACCTATGACACAAAAGTCCAATTCGATATCGTTTAAAAAAGTAATGAATTTATCATAATTTCTTTTGATACTTCTACAATTCAGATGAAACAAGAAAATCAATTTTTTTAATTATTGGCGGGTTGTTCTTCTTGTAAAAATTTATTAAATTCACTAGGCATGAAACAGTTTTGTTGGGGAGTGAAAGAACCATCTTCAATATCATCAGAAGCAGTTACGGAATCAAATGTATTAAATGAATTTCTATTTTTCATTAATTGTCTATATAAATTTACATCGGGCATAGTGAACACAAATGCCACAAAAATACAAACACAGAGTAAACAAAAATAAATTACGAGATATAAAAATGTATTTAAAAAAATTAAATAGATTAAGGGAAAAAGAAAAAACAAACGAACGTAGCACATAATATGGAGCAAATATAAAAACAATCTGAAAAAAAAAACCATTATAGTAAATATCATGTAGTGGCTTAGAAATATGTGTAACTAAATATCTAACCTTTGCTGATTAGGAGCAGAATTATTGTAGTAGGAGGAATTGGAAAGAGAGGGTGATAGAAAAGCAAGATAGTAAAGGAAGAAAGGAAGAAAGAGAGATGAAAGAAGAGCAAGAATCAAATAAAGAGTTGCAATATTAGACATATATAAACATTCATCTTGGTGATCAGAAAATTTCAGGTTTACAAGTTGTGAAGATCTGCATTAGAATGAATTTGTTTTTTGAGTGTTGTGCCCTCTGTAGTAGTTTTCAAGGATACAATAACTCGTCCATCTATCGTCCATGCAGTGATGATGTTACTGTTTTCTTTCTTGCTTTGGTTGAAGGCGTCCCAAAGAAGTGAACGATTTTGAGCCGTAAGATGTAAGTGAATAGAGTGTGAAATTGGCCGGGAAAACCTATATTTATCTATTTTTGGCTTACCAGAAATTTATCAAACACATTCAAGTTATGTACCTGATAAAAATTTTGGAATAGTAT
>BQKZ01006721.1:19430-29430 GCA_036244855.1 Temnopleurus reevesii | reverse complement strand
TAGTTAAAAAGCGCAATATCCGATATATATAAAATGTTAAAAACTTTTTTAAAAATAATCATATACAAACATACAATTAAGATAATTTCTTTATCGCATTTACAATATCTTCAACGCTAACCGTAAAACAAATCACCCCGCACTCTCGGAGGAGTTGTGTTAAAAAAATAAGGACCAAGAGATCTTCTTAATCAGCAATTTTCAAGGATAGATAAACATTAATCGCGACAATTTGGAGTTTCAAAACAATGAAGGCGAATTCTATCTTTAAAAATATCATTTGTAATATGGTTTGTTCCCCCAGGATCCCATTCTGTCAAAGAAAAACAATTGTGCTGCAGATATATAAGAAAAAAATAATCCATATCAGAATTTTGTAAATGCAAATGTGCGTCTATATTCGTAACTGAAATTACGCTAAAAGATAATGTTGCATCTTCCAGTATCTAAAGACTATGAAACAGTTAGTCAAGAGGTGTAAAGAGCTAAAAAAAAAAAAAAAAAAAAAGAGTAAGTTTGCGCCGACCGCAAAAGCCCCTCCAAACGTATACGAAGACTGACGACAAATTTGGAAAATGAATTCATTAGAAATGTTACACAGTTCAAGACTGTAGCACACGATTATCAGTTCTTAAAAGGAAAGATTATCGCAGAGAAGAATGTGATATTATATCGACTATTCTAGAATAGATAATATTAGAAATGTTATCATTAAATCCATTACATCAATATTTTATGGGTGTCCATGAATTCTAAAGGCAAACTGTGTTCATACAAAACATTAGATTATCTAAAGCACCTCGCATATTAATATATTTACACCTAACGCACTATCAGCTGAAACATTATTGACAACATTCTTCGAAAAAATTTGAATTCATTTTTCTCACAAATTATGTAATATACATTGAAATTACTTGAAATTTGGAAATACGTCGTGAAAATAAAGTATTATATAATTCGAGGAGATGACATGGTAATAACGGACTGAATTCATAAAAACTTCAATACATACAATTACAAAATGACGAAATACCCTGTAATTCCTTGAACTGATATCTTTCAAAGCTTGAAGACTTGAATATATCTGACGGATGAAAATGTTATCAAAAGAGGAGTTCACAATTATCCTTACGTTTTAAGAAACTACGACAAAAATACGGAAGCTTATAAGTGCGGCGCGAAGGCAAGTTTGTACAATATTCGTCTTCCCGCCATTTGTCTGAAACAAGGGACAACGGCGGTTTGTGGCGGGTTTGTACCAGGTGCCTCCTAGCCTTTCCGACCAATGAGGTGTTGCTCAGAATCGACTGCAAATCAACTGCAACTTTGGAATTTGTAACGCGCATTTTTATTCGCGCGCGGTGTGCGCATCTAACAAGACGCTTGAAACAATGATTTTGATTGGTGTATTCTGATCAACTTGCGATCAATCGCACCTTTGAGCAATACCCCCCCCCCCCAGAAAAGTTAAGGAAAGGTTATTCAACTTGCACTGAACGAATATAAGCCTCTGTATTTTGTCAACGTTTCTGAAACCTTAAGGTTTACGGTATGTACCCGACTGCCCTACTATAGACATTTACAGTATAGATTTGGGAAAGAACAACAACCAATCATCTCCCTTGTTTCATATCTACTGCTGTTAGCCAATCAGAATATATGTTGCATAATTGCAACTGAACTATGTTCCTTTCGTATACGTGTTCATATTACATCGCATTGACAAAGAAATACGCATCGTACGAAAAAATAAGAGGAAAAATAGGAAAAGTTCCGTCAATAGCAGAACTGAGAATGTGACGAAAAAAATCTGCGACGGTTTTAAGGCTAAATTCCGGCCAAAGGCAGCGCTATACATTAATGTTTGAAAGACAACATGAAATATACCTATCAAATACAAGGAAGGAAAACAAAAAATGGGCAAATGAATACAAAACAAATTTAATTCGCGATGGTTCTACGACCACACTCCCGAAAAAGGCAACATGACATAACATTTGCTCATAGAAAAAGTATCCCTCGAATACAATGAAAGACATTTGTAACGGCTTGTCATCTGCCATAATTGTTTTCATTAAATTTATAAATCAAACAAACTGTGTACAATACTAAGAATATATAAACTGAAGGTTTTCTGTAGAAGTTACAACATTTACCTCAATGACTTTCTTGCAATTGCATGTTGTTCTAACACTTTCTCGAAAAGTTTGGACACCTTAACATGCCAGAAACAAATTCATCATATTTGATATTTCTAAAATATTTCTCGTTATCATTCTACACTGTATTAAAAAAAACATAGCCATTTGCATGCGGAATTTGTTCAATTCGTCTGCTCCATCATTATAACGGATTTGTAAGATCAAACGACGTTACGTCACCATTCTCAACGTTCGCCATCTCCTTCTCTTTCTCCCTCTCTCTCGCCTCCTCGTCATCGAGCAGTTCGACCACGCCGGGTTGCCACTTGCGACCGCTGCCATCGATGTCGAGACGCCCTCCCATCGTGGTACGATGTCGATAATGACACTGCCATGCTTCGAGGCGGAACTTGGGTAGGGCAGGCCCCCAGACGTCGACGGGATTCGAGATGAGACGCCAACGCTGGAGAGAAAAAGGGGAGAAAATTTATTTCTTTTGTTTTAAAAATGTAATAATAACAGGGCCCCGTAACATAAAGGTTCGCGACTAATTGGTAATATGATAACGATTGATATCAATCGCAAGTCTATGGCAAATATGTGCTAAAATTTGCAATTGATCGCAAAATCAAATAGCGATTAATCGCAAACCTTCATGTTACTGGGCCCAGAATGTTGACTGTATATGTCGATGACGTTCAAATGAATAAATTTTCAAATTTCCAAACAATGCCTCGGGACTAAAGAAATGCTTTAGGGACGTCACCATATATTTTCATTTGATTTCTCGCAATTTGTTAGTTACCTGTAATACATTTCCTGAAGAATTCAAGTAGAAAAAACAACTTCCTTTTGTCTCCGTTTCGTTCTGTTTCGTTCATCATAATAAGGCCAAAACTTGTTTGGATTTGTAACAATAATTCTTTTTTTTTTTCAAAATGAAAGGTCGGTGGCAAATATTTTTTTTTTTCATATTTTTTTTTCTCATTTTTGGAAAGTACAAGTAGAAAATAAGACTTGAAGAGCTGTGCAAAATGTTCATGTGATGCAAAATGAATAACTACCGAAATAAGTATGAGTTTCTCAAATTGTAGGGATTGACAAACTTTTTTTGCCACAATTTCTAAAAGAGGGGGCTAGATCTTGGTAAGGGGATGTGATCGATCGGGTTAGAGATGAAAGGCCATTGCTGAAGGGAAAATCGGATGGAGAGTTCATTCATTCTTTTTTATTCATCATTGAAAGTTCTTGGATAGTTTCTATTTTAATTCAAGCAATATATTTATAGCAGTGGAAAGCTTACTGAAAGATTTACATTAAAAGACGTAAAACCATGCGACATAGTTTCAGAAAGGGGGCGCTATACACACTAGAGATGAAATGCAGATATATGACATTTTAAATACCTCATCGAACGTGTGTGAGAATCTTATATAATAATGAACATCGAAAGAACAACAATATTGGGAGAAAGAGAAAGAATCCAAATAGAATTTAAATAGATAAATTAATACATATATATATATATATAGATATATCGCGTAACTATGAAACGTACATAAATTGTTTTCTATTAAACGGTTACTCCAGGCCAAAAATAACTTGCTTTGATTAAAAGAACAAAAATTAGACGAACATATCAAAAAAAGTTTGAGCAAAATAGGACAATAAATAAGAAAGTTATGAATTTTTGAAGGGGTTTTAAGAATAATTTAAATAGTTATATCTTTAGCAAATTGGCAACTTTACATCACGAGACATCAAATAGTGATGACGTAGGTGCGTCACTTCTCTACAATGGGCTTATTATATATCATTGCTTTTTAATCCGTCTTTTTAATCGTTAGAGATAATTTTGTTGCTGGATAATGTTCAACACATATCAAGCAATTATGTTCAAGATATATATATATTCAAAAAAGTTTTATATGAAAGATGAAATGATAAATTATGTAATAAATGTGATTTTAATAACCAATCAATAAGGAGAAGATTTATTCATATAAAGAATTGCTCTAATTAAGAGAATTTGAATATTTTCAACACTAATCTAATGATGTATTTTGTTCCATCGATTTCAATGTTGCTATAAATTGATTGCATAAATATGAAAAATTAATTTGTCAATAATCATTTTCTTTTATATCATATTGTTTTTGCACAATTTATCATGCATTTTATTGTTTTTCAAATCATATTTTCTTTTTTTTTGTATCATTTTGGTCATTGTAAATCCAAAGAGCATTCCTTTACCATAATTTACAGTAGTAAACATTAGTTTGCTTCCGTGCAAGCGTAATTATAACACAAAATACATATTTCTTATTAAACATATTGTTTATTAAAATCATATTTATTTATATAATTTTGCTATCTTTTGTTCGTAAACAATATTTCAGAAGGTATAATCAAGAATATATATTCAACGAGATGAATTCCTTGAGAAAAGGAACTATTTTTGCGCCCAATGGCATTTAAACAGAACATTAAAAAACAAAGAGATAATACACTCACTCTAGAGAAGTGACGAACCTACGTCATCAACACGTCATGTCACGTCACCTGTAGTTACAAGTTGGCCAAAAATATAACTATTTTGAAAATGTTAATATATTTTTCAAACATTCATAACTTTTTCATTTGTTGTCCGTTTTTGCTCAAACTTTTTTTTATATGTTTGTCTGATTTCTGCGCTTTGAATCAGAGCAAGAAAATCTTGGTCCGGAGTCCTTCTTTAATAAATCGGCCTATTCTCTAGGTGACGGGTATTCACATAAGGGTGACAATAATAATGTTTTTACACGCTTCGTCTGTCGTCATTACGTAAGAACGAAATTTTGGGATTTTCGTGAAATAGGCGACGACATCGACCCTTACCTCCATGAACGTCCCTTCTTCCATGAGGAACTCATAGATGATGACGACCGGAACCCAGATCAACGAACACGTCGTGATCAACCATCCGACGGCCCTGGCCCAGGGAGGGAAGGGACCGTTGTAGCTCGGCTCTTGCCAGTTGAGGAAGTTGAACATTAGGACGAACTGTAAGAGGTGACAGCAAATAATGAATAAATATGATTGAATATGATTAATATCAAATACTAATAGTAAAAGCAACGAACAATGTAATTCAGTTTTCCATAAAATAACGATGTGTTAGAGTTTGAAACATGTGAAGCCCCAGTCACATAAAAGCCCCTATATTAAACAAGGCTTTGTCCTGGGAGGTGTTTCACAAAGATAAGAAAGACTTTAAGAACGACTTTACGTTCGACTGGTATCCCTTCTTGTGCGTAATGATTCATACTAGTACACGCATTCAGCGCAAGAATTTATACCAGTCGATCTTAAAGTCGTGCGTAACTTTAAGAACGATTTGGTGAAACACTTCCCAGGGCGGTGTTTCACCAAGGTAAGAAAGAATTTAAGAATGACTTTACGCACGACTGGTACCAATTCCTGTGTCGAATAATCGAGAATCTTCCGCGCATTACATTGGTTAACGTACACCAGTCTTTCTTAAAGTCGTGCGTAACTTTAAGAACGACTTGGTGAAACACATCCAAGTCGAACGTTAAGTCGTACGTAAAGTCTTTCTTATCTTGGTGAAACACCACCCAGGACTCAACTGAGTAAGCTATGACAAAGAATCGTGTTGAGTCGTGTTGAATCGGGCTTCTAACATTTCAACTCACCAACATGAGAGCAGGAGTGAAGGCAGCCCAGTTGAGAGGCCACCACATGAAGGTCCAATGCGACACCCACTTCTCGCCGACCATCGTACGAATGTCGTTCTGTAGTCGCTTCACGCCGTAGATCCATCCCAGTGCGACGCACTCCAGCAAGGCGTAGATGATGTAGTTGAAGAAAGCTCCGTAGCTGTCCAGATGCGATACCCAATAACTCCCCGTCTGAAAAGGAGGAGGACAAAAAAGGTGACGCTATAATTTAGTGTCAACATAGGACATTGAATTAATTAACTGTATTAGTCTAAGGGGTGTTGTTTCAAAAGTTGCAATTGATCGCAAGTTGCAGTTGATCGGAACGCGCCATTCAAAATCGTTGTTTTATTCGTGTTTTGTTAGAATCTAATTGCATACGTCAACACCATGTCATTTCATATGATCCAAAGTGGCAAATTTGCCAAAAATATAGCTGTTTCAATTATTCTTATACGTCTTTAAAAATTTCGTAACTTCTTAATTTTGTGTCCAATTTCACTCATACTTTTTTTTGATACGTTCGTCTATTTTTTGCGTTTTTAATCAAAGCAAGTTATTTTTTACTTGGAGTATCCGTTTAAGGTCGAAAATTTGAAGTAACTCAATATGTCTCTTCTAGGAGTAAACTTACGTGTGTTATACAGCTGAAGCCCATGATGTACATTATTCCACACGCCACCATTAGAACATATGTCTTCTTCTTACGCAGGAATGGGAACTCATCAACAATGGCTGTAACAAGATTTTCCATGATGGCGAACTGGATTGAAAACCAAACAAAAAATGTGAAAAAAGAATGAACGACGGGTCCAAAAAAATTGGGTGGGGATGTAATTGATCCCAATCTCTTCCGTTTGCAAGTATCAAAAGTATCAAAACGTTCTATAAATACTATTATGCAAGGGGGTATTAATTGTTACAATTGGTCGAGACACAATCTAATTTAAACCTTATCGTTTAAACTTGGTTTTACTTTAAAATAGGGGGATCTTTTCCGTCAAAAATTCACCAGGCTTTACAGGGGGTACAAAGTCGATCACCCCTCCCTATTAACGGCGCATATAGAGAAGTTCACGTCCCCCTTTTTTGTAAGATGATGGTGTTATGGATGTCCCTATCTTTGTAACTTATTTCGACGGGGAATAACTTCCTCTTCTTGGAAAACGCCCAATCATCGCAAAACCGGTGTGAATGTATGAGACCCTTTGTGATTTCTGTGAACCTAATAATATCTGAAAGTATCACAGAATAACATAAACATTTACTATTCATAAAGGGTAAAGATATATCGGCGGTCAGGAAGCACGTCGTGGCTTTGAGCCAACGAAGCGATCATGACCTACTCGCCAAAGCTCCCCGCAGAGGCACGTTGCGGTACGGAATTACGCGACCGGCTGGTCCCTGATGAGTTATCATTATTAAATCGCGTGTTTCTTGAAATATACTGGACTGATGAACTTAAATAAAATTAGGGTATTCCTCTATTGGCCAAAGGTCTAGAATAGTGAACATTGCACCGGCTGAATCGGTTCGATTCTTGACCATGTTAGCCATTGCCTTTGAATATATTGTCATAATTTCTTATTCCTAAATATCATTATTAAAGTTGAAAGATGTTAACAAACCTGACTGTCAAGACCAAGGGTTATCAACATGCCGAAGAAGAGGATCGCCCAGAGAGGTGAGACCGGCATGCGGGCTACTGCGGCTGGGTAGGCAATGAAGGCAAGTCCAAAACCTATCGAGAAAATGAAAAAAGAGATGAAATGTCAAAATACAGAAAGGTTTAAATGCCATTCGTTTGTATATTTGCGTCTATCATCGCCACCACCATCGTCGTCGTTACAGTTACCACCTTAACTTCATTATAATAATCATCATCATTATCAATTCATCATTATCATCTTTATAATCATCATTACCATCACAATCATCATTATTATCATCATCACCATCATCATCATCATTACCATCACCACCACCACCATCATCATCATCATCCTCGTTTACCATCATCATCTTCCTTGTAATCAATATTCTTATCAATATCATTATTCGCATCACAACCACCATCATCCTAATCAAGACCTGCACCACCACCAACATCATCATCATCATCATCATTACCCTCACCATCGCTTTCATTATCATCATTATAATCATCACGACCATCCCAATCATCACCCACCACGACACCACCACCACCATCATCATCATCATCATCATCACCACCATCACCACCACTACCACCATCATCTTCTTCATCACAATCATTACCACCACCATCATCATTATCCTCATTCAAACCAACATCATCATCATCATTATCATCACCATCATCACGACCATCCTCATCATCACCACCACAATCATCATCATCGTCATTTCCATTATCCTCATCATCATCATCATCATTCTCACCAACATCATCACGGCCACCACCACCATCATCACCATCATCATCATCATTATGCTAATCACGACCACAATCATCATCACCACCACCGCAACTACCACCACCACCATCATCATCATCTCCTTCGTAACTTGCTGGACCACGGTATCGACTGGCTGGTTGAGTTCGTGAGCCATGAATCCGACGATGGAGAAGATGACGAAACGGGCAAAGACACTCGTGCCTCATCTCCATCACCATCAACACCTCATCATCATAATCCTCGTCATCATCATTATCATCATCAAAACTACCATCATCGCCACCACCATCCTCATCATCTTCATCATCATCACCATAATTATCATCATCATCATCATCATCATCACTATGCTCATCACGATCACCATCACCACCGTCACCATCACCAACACCACCATCATCATCATCCTAATCATCATCATCATCCTCATCACCATCATCATCATCCTAATCATCATCATCATCCTCATCACCATCATCAACATCATCGTACCTTGCTGGACCACGGTATCGACTGGCTGGTTGAGTTCGTGAGCCATGAATCCGACGATGGAGAAGATGACAAAGCCGGCAAAGACACTCGTGCAGCAATTACAGATGGCAACAAACAGCGAATCCCTTAAAAAAAACAGATCGGAAAATAACACGCGATGCTGAAATCTGTTAACAATATCATTAATTTACTTATTCGCATTTGAGTCAGTTTCTTTTCAGAAGCATTTCATTCGTGCTTCGAGCAACGGCAACTCAATATATTGGGTATATTTTTGCAGACACGATCCCATTTTCCCATTGTACTTACCTCCACGGACTTCATTACATCAATTAGATTAAAACAAAATATGTAGGTGCCGAATTAATGCTCATTAGTGTTTTAAACAGCAGATAAGTTCAGAGACGAACTTTATTATACTTAATATATAAATTATGTAAATAGTTTATTTCATTAGAATACCCATGGTACAGGCAGTAGTTTTCACATCAAAAAATATATTGCTATATGAACTTTAAATTCTTTATATTCTTAAAATCGACAGAAATTACTTGAAATCGGTTTTTTTTTCTCTACAAGTGAACAACAAACATTTTGAATACTGGCCGGCAAATGATAACAAAGTCTATGTCAATTGTAAATACATAACAGTATACTATAATGCATCAATTTTCTTCAATGTAATTTGCTCTTCATCTCGTTTTAGCAATGCATCATATCTCATGGTATTCTTTATAAATTAGTTTCATTGTTTAATTCCTCACCCGTAGCAATTGTTGTGGAACTTGTTATATGATGACAGTGTATAACTGCATAATGTAATGCATTTTATTTCCAATGCAAATTGCCTCTCATAATAGGTTTTCATACGGTATGATTAACGGAATTCATGATCAATTTGCTTCATGCTTCATTTTCAAAATTTATTTCAAAATAAAATGTTCTATTACCCGTAGCAGTTGTTATGGAACTTGTTATACGATGACAGTGTTACAAGACCCCCTCCAGCCGCACTGAGAGAGTAAAAGATTTGAATTGCTGCATCTTGCCACACCTAGAACGGGAAGGAAAAGTATAAAAGTTATCTATTGTTATACGAATAATGCTAATTATCCATATTAATTAACAAATAACATTAATGCGAGGTAGTGGACCTGGGGTGACACCCCCCCCCCCCCCCCCCCCCCCCCCTCGCCCCTTCCCC
>BQKZ01006720.1:2622-19272 GCA_036244855.1 Temnopleurus reevesii | reverse complement strand
CCCCCCCCCCCCCCCCTGGATCTGCTTATGCTGTCATAGACATTTTTTTTATTTGGTTTATTTATTTTCCTTTTCAAAACCATTTTCACAAATTGAACAAGTTATAATCATTTTGCAAGAGAAACAAAATATTTACATAGACAAATCTATGACACATAGGCCCGTATTCCGATAGCGAGGTTTAAGTTAACCCTGTGGTTTAAGTATGGGTAGCCAAAAGCGCCAAAACTTTATTTACAATGTATGATTTGTATGGTAACTGCTCTCTTTCCCCATGCTTTAATAATGTAGAAAACCATTGAAGATTTTATTCCGAGACAGTTTTAAATGCTATGAGTGCCAAATGTGCTGGTAAATTAAACATCGACTGTTATAGATGCAAGCCTCTTCTGGCTTCCCATACTTAAACCACATATTTAAACTATAGTTTAAGTTAAACCTGACATCAGATTACGGGCCATGAAGTTTGAAAAACAGTTGATAGAGAACTGTTACAGTAGGGGCATGCCGAAAAAAGCGAAGCTTGTAGAACGCATTCCTCTTCTTATTAAAATTACTATAGGAGTTATTATTTGTCGAACACAATAATTAATTAACACAAGGAGAAGGGTATGGTGGTATGAAAAGAGGGCACGATGAAGTAAGAGCAAAGAAGAACGGTAGAAAGAGGGGACAAGAGAGAGGGGAGAGGGGACAGGCGCAGCTCCACAGGATGTTTGGCGAAACGGTGAAGTAGAGGTGTCATTAGAATTGTGATGGAGGCGCACATCCTCCCCCCCCCCTTTTTTTTTAACTTGATTTAATTTAATCTAATTCACTGTACTTCAATTTAATGTTACTTTCTAATGATTTAGTCCATCAATTACAATACGCTCAGAGACACCAGTATGAAGCTCCACAAATATTGTAATTATCAACATTATGGTAATTGTGAACTAGGGGACGAGGAACGTTTTAAAAAGTGGGATGGCTGCCACAGCGGGGGCTGTGGACAAGTGTTTTTACACACTCCCATAGGCTTGCACGTATTATCGGAAAAATGCTGGGTCCCTTGCCCACACGGTTTCGCGGCCCCTGTGAACAGGGTGAATTTCTGCCTTGTTCAATTTTATTTTGTATATGTTTATTTCTTTCCACTCTGTAATTGGTTTTATCACGGCATCGCTGAAAAACAGCTTGTAGCTGAGTGCGGGCACAATTTTCATTATTTTGTTTTCATCAAGAATACACAAAGTCAACTCAACAAAACAACATTCGTTATCATTATTATTTGTAATTAGATGCTGGGAGCGGAGACTGCATTCCACCAATTTCCCCTTGCACTGATTGCTCGTCGCACCCACATTTTGATGATTCCATAAACTCTCTTCAAGCCAATACCTATCTCATATGGACGTGTAATGAAGGATTCAAAATGGAGGGGCAATTGGACACCATCCTATGGTTTTGTACAGCTGAAAACGGGTGCATGGGTGATACACCTAATTGCACAGGTAATTAATTTCAATTTCAAGCATCAATATATGAATATGTTTATTCACATGGCATACATATGAATCTATTTATCTAATAACACGATATAAAACATTTTCGGAAAGTTAAGTAGAACGCAGACAATAGGTCCGTACACCATGTATTCAACTGTGCGGACATGACAATGACAAGTCGGTACCGGATTCAATAGCATTACAAAGGAGCATTGACATTGCGTTCGACTTAATTTTTCGAAAATACTTAATATCGTGTTGAATGGAATTGTAAAATAAATCAAATATGATAAAATCTAATTATTTATATATTCATTCATTGCTCTGTATTCTGATGTCAGGTTTAGCTTATAAGATAGAGTTTAAATTTGTGGTTTAAGTATAGCCAAAAGAGGCTTAAATCTATTTATTTATTTATTCTATTTTTATTTATTTGTTTTCCACACATGGGCTGGAAGACCCTCCTCAGCCATAAGGCTGTTCTTCTGAGGGGTCCAATTACAGTCGGTGTTTAATTTTCCAGCCCATTTGGCACTCATAGTATTAAAACTGTCTTGGAATAAAAACCTAAATAGTGTTCTACATCATTTAATAGCATGGAAAAGGAGAGCAGTTAACATAAGAATTATACATTTAAATAGAGTTTTGGCACTTTGGGCTACCCTTAAACCACATATTTATACTCGATTCAAAGTTAGACCTGGTATCAGAAAAAGGGCCAATGTAATTTGATCCCTTTCATACTCTATATAGACAAACACGTTTCCTTAGTTTCGATACCTAGGAGCAAGGAAACTGTTATTTCACTTTCAACTGCACCTACTGCTTATCCTGCCTTTAAAGAAGGCTGAACTATAAGTGATCAATTAATAATAAAAAACGGGTTAAGAGGGCGTCAAATCTTTGTGTTTTAACTTGCCTCGGCCTAGCATTATTGCAAATTAAAAACGCTCTCTTGACGTACAGAATACGCATATCAGACTGTTGACTGACGTTCGACTTGCGTTCAACAAGCATACGACGAGCGTCAGTCCAGCGTATGACATGCGTCTTTGTGTGTTAAGGGAGCAATTTTATTAAAAAAAAAAAAGGCCCGCTGGGACGACGCATGTTCTGACCTTATTCTGTAACCCGGTCTTAAAGTGTAACCCGACGCCTAGGATACTAAAAAAAAGTTACATCACGTGGAGACCTGCATGCATACACACACGACACATCGTGCGTATGTGAGGCACCGTACGAAGCGACACCGTGTTGCAGCTCGGCCGACTGAAAGGGCTAACACCTTACTCAGTTATCGCTACTATTTATACATCAGTCTGGGATGAAAAAACCAGGAACATCCCCCCCCCCCCCCTCACACACACACATTGAAGTGTCTTACAGATTTAAATACTTTTCCCGGCCAAAATCGGAATAATAGCATTGGATTTAATTTTCTTGTATTTCAAATTCGTCATATTCCGTGAACTCGGAGATATCCCTGGTTTAAATTCCTTTTTCTTGCTTATGAATTCATGATGTTTTCATTTGAATGCGTGGTAGTTTCATTCTAATTGATGATAATTTGCCTTTTTTAGTGAAGCGGTCGTTCTATTAAGCACAAATCCGTTCTCCGTTCTCTCGGCAGCATGACTTTATCGTTCGAATTCATTTCTAGTATATCAAATTAGCACATTTTGCATCTTAATTTGCTCTAGGGCGTTTTCAGTGCTCATGATATCTTCTCTCTATTTGTTTATTCTCTCTTATCTACAATATTCATTTTATTTATTTTTTATACAATCTTTGATCAATTTACTTCTCTCTTTATTTTTCATATGAATTCATGCCATACAATGGTTGATCAATGCAAGGTCTTCCAATGATGATCAACTTAAGAATTAGATTAATCTTACTTATCAATTAGTCTAAGCACATACAATGAAAGTAATGAAAATGATGTATATATCTGTCTATATTGTGATCCATCTGATTTATAGGCCTATTCATCGTGGGTGACGGGGAAGGAAAGGGTTACATAATATAGGATTTTCCGGCCAAAATCGCGAGTATAGCATCACTTTTAACTATCGTTCATTTCAAATTCGACAAATTCCGTGCATCTGCGGATATCACTGTTTTATATTCCTTTTTCTTCCTCACAAATTTACAGAGTTTTCATTTGATTGAGTGCTAGTTTCGTTCTAATTCATAAAAATTACGCTTTTTTCACGAAGTGGTCATTTCATTTAGCACAAATCGGATTTCGGTGACCGCGACGGCATGATCTTATCATTCGATTTCATTTATAGCAATCGAGTTAACACAATTTGCATTCTAAATTGATTTTAGGTATCTTAACAGTGTTCATGGGATTTTTCTTTTGGTTTTTTTTGTTAAAAGATCTATAACAGATTGTTTCCTTCTTATTGTTTCTTAATCTTCAGATTTCTTTTATGTGTGTGTGTATTTGTTTAGGCTTTTACAATGAACCATTGCCATGCATTATATGAGTAATTTTTTTTAATCAATTATAACGGTCAGCTTAAAATTCAATCATCCATTAATAAACTGAAAGGAAAAAATGACCTGCCATGTATAATTCCTCATATCCATCATAATTCTATTATAAATCATGAGGGAATTAAAGGAATACATAATGTGACTATGTAACAAATCGTTGACGGTGATTCAATTGAGCAAATAAAAAAAAAATATGCTATTGATAAACAAACAAAAAATGTGCAGAATTCATATTTATACTCCCCTTCCTAGTTAAGATTCGGAACATACTCATAATTGTTCACTTTTCCTGCATTCCCCTGTGTTATCAACCTGCCCGTGTAACTTGAATGATACCTTTCAGAAAGAGAATGCTAATCTGATAATCTAAAAGCTAGAAATGACGCTTCGATGATCACTGACTATTTTGAATGCTAACTGGCTCGTTTCTAAATTGAATGAAAAGAACTCACAAACCTTCGACAAAAATAGTAAATCGTATGTTAAAATACACAAATTCAATGACAATTTACACGGCAAAACCGATCTACACTCATTCAAATGGCATAAGTATTAATTCAAATGATAATTGTGTGAATTTGGCCGGAAAATCCTATACCGGTATGAGCAGTTTTGGGGCTTGGAACATGAGTCTGTAAAATTGAGTCTTTAGCCATCAATCTGCTGTCGGTCCAAAACTGTACAAATCTAATTTTCTGACCATTTCCCTAGATTTTTAAACACTTACCACTTGTATCACTGCCCTGTATTCTTAACTTAAATGATATCTTTCAGAAAAAGAATTCCAGCCGGTAAATTTAAAAGCTAGAAATGACGCTCCGATGATCACTGACTATATTTTGAATGCTAAATGACTCGTTTCTCAATCGAATGATAAGACTTCACAAATATTCGACAAACGTCGCAAATGTGATGAAAAAATAAGAAAATTGAATGACAATTTGCACGGCAAAAACGATCTACGCTAATTCAAATGCAAAAAGTATTGATTCTAATGAAAAGACTGTGAATTTGGCCGGACAATCCTATATTATTCTTATTCTTCTTCTTCTTCTTCCTCTTCCTCTTCTTCTCCCTATTTTCCTTCTTCTTCTTTTCTTCTCCTTCTTCTCCTCCTCCTCCCCCTCCTTCTTCTTCTTCTTCTTCTTCTTCTTTTTCTGAAAGTATTACGCTCTTTCCTCATTTAAAGTCTAAGAAAATGGGACCGATCGGGGTTGGTTCAAATTTTTCAATCGAGTATATGAATGTCATAGATTTACTCAGCTTTTAAAGCTGAGTAAATCTATGACATTCATATACTCGATTAAAGCCAAATTAGAGGTTAAAAGTGCGCCAAATTCGCTGAAGGAGGGCGCTGATGACCCTTTTTTTTTTTTTTTTTTTTTTTCCCCCCCCCCCAAAAGGGGGGGGGGGGGGAGCTCCACATTTTAGCCTAGTTAAAAATCAAAATAGACAACAAAATTATGATTACTGAAAGATCTCTAAAAATGATAGAAACACCAGTACACAGGAACACATTTGCCTGGCAATTCTAAATGAAAAGAATTAGATACAGTAGGCCTATAAGGGCCCTGAATAAGTATAAGTGTAGACTTATGCAGAACAATCAACAAATCAATGTTGAAATGAAATCTGACTGCAAATGAATGAACCATAATTATGATAAATGATCCGTGTTGCTATAATTTGTGTCGAAATTATACATATAACTAAGGACCGATCTACAAAAAAGGAAGAACGATTATGAATGGAGCTTTGCACAATCCCCCACACTCCCTTATCAAAATTGTTTGTTTTGGGGGGTTGTTTCTTTTTCATTAAAAAAATGATGAAGTTCTATTTTTGCTTGACATTTTACCCCAATGCATGTTGATGAATCTATTCCATATTTTCCTCTAGTTAGGCGCACTGTGAGGAGAAGGAGGAGAGGGGGAGATGAAGAAAGAGAATTCTTAAAAAGGTGGAAAGAGGAAGAATATTCAATTCAATTCAATTCAAATTTATTCCATATTCAAATAGATAAAAACACACATAAAAGTATTTACAACAAAACCATCAAGAACATAGTAGTATACATAACAAATATTAACATCAGAGTCATTTTTTATTTTTGCATTTGCATGATATAAGAAAGAGAAAGAAACTTTAGGATGAATATGGTGGGGAAAAACCGTAATATGTTGGATGAATGAGAAGATGCACGTTTATGGCTCTATATTCCAATATTGGGCAATTCCACGGTAACGAAATGACATTTGGACAAACAATTTGAAAGTTTAAACAAGAACTACAAGAAAAATACAAGTGGGAGAACATTTCGAACCTGATAAGAGTAAGGCTAGAACGAATTTCTTCAATTTCCACTGATTTATTTGTTAAATATTCTTTTCAGTATTAAGATATGAATGAGGTCGGTAACGGAAGGACATCAAAATGGACACCTCTTTTGGGGGTAATTGGCATCTAGAAAAATTTTATGGATTTTATAAAGTTATTCTTATTTAAGGGTATACATCTGAATAATCATAGTTTCAGCTATCTTGGAATATACTTCACTTCCTGATTGGTCAATAATTTATTTAATTACAAGGCATAATATAGGGTAGTGTTTGGTATCGGAAGGACGGTAACGGAAGGTCAAGAGGCTCACATGTGTAATGTCTTTGGGAAAAAGACATTAGAACATGTTTTACTGAAATACTTTGAAATGAACTAGTCTATGCTACCTTACTGGGATACATTTGAATAAATGTACTTTGGGCTGGAATACCACGCAATTAAAATTCCCAATTGATTAAGGCTTTCATTATTAGACAATAATTTATGAATAATTCTATGGTAACGGAAGGACAATCAAAGCCCAAATTGAAAGTTGTAGCGATTGCTGCAAGAAGAAATAACTCAAAGAACATTTCCAATCTTAAAATGGTAACATAAGAACAACTTCCCACAAATTCCTAAGTCTTGTTGGGGAACATCTGCCCTGGAGTTACTAAAATATGCAAATCATTTTAGGTCAGTAATAATTCGAAGAATACGAAAATAAACACATTATTTTTTTGCTAATTGTTTTTTTTTATACTTAAAGTCATTGGAGTTTCTTAAGTTGTTCATATTTGTTTTCTCAAGTAGTTGTGTTCCAAATTATCGAATTAACATTTTTCTTTAATTAACTACATTTCATAATATTTGTGAGTTTTTAGTAAGGAAGGACATTATTTATAGCTCTGCTAGTGCTGCACGTGTACGGGGAAAATTATGTGTTCTTCTTATACACTTTACAGTTAGGCCTCCAGTTCATATAGTTCGAGCTGGAATTCCAATTCGAAATTAATATTCTAATTCCAATTTAGTATTTAATTATGAAATTAGCAACTGTATGATAATTAAAGTCAACAATAGAATAATCATACAGAACTTTTCAAGTCTTACATAATGAAAAATAGAATTAATACGCGCTTCACCTTTGTTTCATATTCCTCAATGGATTTTATTTAACTACAAATAATAGTCTGTTACTGTCTTATAATTAACACAAATATTTTAACCAATCAAATATCCCTCTTGCTACCTCCCAAACAAAATATCTGCATTGATTAATTAAGTATTGAAGGCGCTTAAAGTTGACACACAGTTATTGTTTTGAGTTTGTATCAAGTTGAGACAAGATGAATCCTCGACCTCCACCTCGAAATTTATGCCTCCGTCATCCCTTGGTCAGGAAGATCAGAAGTCACAAATACTTTGGGTGATTTTTGCAAGTTCGTTTTCCCTATGACCTTTGACCCCAGGACTCAAAATCTAATAAGTCCATCCTTTCATGCTTATATCTACTTGAGCCAGCTTTTGTAGAATCCTGCCCAACCGTTTGAAGTTACAATGGTAACCAGCTATTTTGGGTCATTTAAAAAAAAAATAACCTGTGACCTTTGACCTTCTGAACCCAAAATCGAATAAGTCAATTTTCCTATGCCTATACATGATGGACCCGAGGTTGGTTAAAATCTGTTCAGCGGTTCTGAAGTTAAAGTTGTAACACGCTACTTTGAAGGATTTCTTATAAGTGTTCTGGCCCTGTGACCTTTGACCTTTGTCAACCTGAATCCAAAATCTACTGAGTTCATCCTCACATGCTTATGCATATCTGACCCCAGCTTGGTTAAAATACATTTAGCCTAGTGTATTTAGTGTCGTGTGTGTATATGCATACAGGTCTCCACGTGATATAACCTTTTTCAGTACCCTAGGCGTCGGGTTACACTTTAAGACCGAGTTACACAATAAGGTCGTAACAGACGCGGGCTAAAAACGCAACGGTGTGACGCAGGCTTAAGATTTTAGAAATGTGTAATTATGGGAGTGATTTGGCGTCAAGGTAAACACCAAAATCAAACCGACAACTTCTCGTCAGGCAAGCATTACCGTAATATTGATTTGTAAAATGTCTTTTGTGTGTTTTATATGCAATGTGGTAAGGTGTGGATGTGGGATTTATTAATAAGTGAAAGCGGTCATACACCAAGGTCCCGAATTTAACGCAACAAAATACAAAGCAAAAACTGAGAGCTCAGTCGCGAAAGGGGTCAAAATCCATTTGGGGGCATTTGGCATGTTTTGATAGACATTCATTTTGTTCGTTTGACTACACTCTGACTCAAAAGAAATTCAGGGAGAATATTTGAAAATGTGGACATGAAAATCATGCAAAAGACCTAAATCGAGAAAGTGGTTACATTCAGTTCAGTTATATTGTATCCTAATTGGTCCAAGTCAAACCTCGACCGGAGTTACTTGTAACAGACAATTCCATGAAGAAAAAAAAACAACAAAACTACACAGATTTCTGCAGGTCTTCTTCACAATTTAGATTGCAGTCCCGCCGGCGTATACTTTCATTATGGTGAAAGTACATGATTGCATTAATATCAACGATAATAATAATGAACGACTTTAACCCGGCAGCCACCAACGCAATTGGCGTTTCAAGGAATTAATATTCCTATACCAGGAAATAGCATCAAGAAGAGTTGGTTTCAACACAATTCAGATTATAGTTCCGTCGGAGTATACTTTCATCATGATGAACGTACCTGATTACATTACGTACCAGTCAATCTTCGTAGCAGACATCATATTTTTTAATTCTTTTGAATTCCGTAATGATATCTTTATGATTTTTTTAAATTATTTTTCAGAGGCAAAAAAAAAACTCCACTCCATTCAAAAGCGTGTATACTTCCAACACAGGCCATCGGCTACTGTTGCTTTTCATGTAGTACTTGCCATGGACACAATACTTATTATATTTTAAGATGTTGCTATATTAGGCAGAAGTTATAGCGTAAATATTCAGAATTGAATGAGAAACGCCTTTAAATATAAATTCATCATCATCAGTCAACTATACTATTTTAACCCTAATAGAGCCGGGCTTTTTTGGTCTTCTATAGCCGAGGGGGGGGGGGGGGGGGGGTTGATTCAACCGCCCTTGAGAATTCGGCCGCCGATCGCGCGATCGCCGCGAAAATTTGCACATACGTCACCTATGGTAAACTCTACATAATTGTATTAAAACATTTGAAAATTTTCATTTTTTTCAATTAATTATGCTAATTTATGCGTGAAATCATTGTTTGGCTATAAAGTAGAAAATAAAGCTCCTAGAATCATAATTTTGGGTGTAAATATTATCTGTAGCATTTTCTTATTAATTTTCTTGAAAAAAAATCCGATACCATCATTAATTTCTTATGTATTTCTCTGTTTTTCGACCTTTTGTTTTTCTTATTTTTTTTACCCAAAATTATTGCAGGACATTATATAAGCATAATTATGCTAAAAATAAATTGATTTGAGCCATGAAAGAGAAAATATATCATACCTTTCTGAAAATTGTGAGAAAACTCTATTTGCATTGACTTTGTACACAAAATCACGCATTTCAGCAATTTTGGGTCTGACGTGTATGTATAAAAAGTCGCGTAGCATCGTGACGGTACGTCTGATTTTCGCGAAAATGGTATCAAAATTTGCGCGAGGCTTCAAAGTAAAAAGTCATGGAGCGGCGCAGTAACAAAATTTTGCGCGGCGGCGTTATCACGGAAAATGTCGAGGGGGGGGGTTGAATCAACCCCCCCCCCCGGCCGTTTTAGGGTTAACACACCAAGCGTAGCTTAACAATGATAACTTTTGTGCATGTCCCAGTTCATGAACTGCTCGGGACTTATTTTACAAGGGGACCCAGATGCGTCTTTTCATGCAAAAGGTTCTAAATCCATTTTCCTGCCAAAGGGCCTAATTTGGCAAAAAAAAATATTTTACGTATATAATCCAAACATCTGCATGAATTTTAAACTGTCATTTTGTTACCTATATCATGTACATCAAGGACAAGATCAGATGCACAGAACAAAGCAAGTTTGATAAAAGACTAGATGTGATGGAGTGCAAACCCATTATTTGCATGTTAACATTCATACATGATCTTTTGCCTCTTTCTGTAAAAGTTATGAATTTGGCACCATGAATATAGAGACAATTCTGGTAAGTTGGGCACCCATGATGCGATCGAATTTTCACTGATTTGCCCATTTTTCTTCAAATCTTTAAAAATCCATAGTTTTATTATTACTGATACGATCCTCTTCAAACTTGTTTTGCCTTGCTCCCCAATTTCCTCTCCTTCTGCTAAAAATAATTATTTGGGGTAGGCTTCTCTTTTAGATATAGTACAGAATATCTTTCAATGGAAGCTTAGAAATATGAAAAGAATAAAAACCTTGATTTAAGAAAAATCAGCAAAAGTGGACTTGGGGCCTTTTGCATGTTAACTCTTCAAAATATATTCTGAAAAAAATTACAATTTAATTATTATTCTGTAATCCTCCATCTTATTTTTCTTTTTCTTCGCCATCTCCCGAATAAAGCAATCACTTGTGCCAGCCCTCCTATCCCAGCGAATGGAATGATAGCTAACATGACCACCAACATATTCCGACCCGGTGACACAATCAGCTACGACTGTGATTCAGGATATGAGTTGGAAAATACAACTCAAACCAGTATGTGCCTACCAAGTGGGACTTGGACACTTAGTGATCCATTTTGTAGAAGTAAGTTTCTAGAGATCTGGAAATTTACTCATTAAACCTTAAAGACCCTGTTTAACATAGCGGTTGCACAATTTAAAAAAAAAAACTCAAACCAAGCTGTCTGTCCGATCCTAAATATTTACAGATAGATGAAAAATCAACAGCGGATGCAAAAATAAAGAAAGTTATACATGCACTATCAATATATCTATGAACATTGAATTAAAGCGTAGGACCCACGCATTAATTCCAGTACAAAGCCTATGGAGGCGACGTTTTACATTTTCGTTTGTTTAAAGCACTAAACGTTGATTTTAAAGCCTGATATTTTCCCAGTTTAGTTTATATGCACCATCAATCTTTTAGGTAACCTCTATCATCTGGCAGTTGAGAAATTCTAAAATAAAAACATTGTGAAACAATGGCTTTAAGAAAATTCAACAATTTGTTTGAATAAAAAGGAATACAGTTATATCTAAGCAAATGGTATAGCAATTCAAAACAAATTTAACGATGGTTTAACTGCAATTGAAAGGAAAGAAGGTATGAATTATGTCTGAAATAGAATTGACTGTCACTGTGAGCAGAAGGTCTGTGACAAAAAAAGATAACCTCTATTCAAGTATTTACATAGCTAGGTTGACACAAAATAAATGTAAATCGTTCTCATTCTATGAAATGTTGAACAAGAGTCGGAACCTGGACTTTCTTTTATGATCATGAAGATATTGTGAAAGTTTGAATGAAGTTGGTTTCCTCTGTTCCAGTCCTTTGTTTCTATTGCTCGTAGTGTACTTTTACATTTAATGATCAAAATATTGATATCAGTCTTTTCCAGCGTACGAATCCCTGCAAACTATTTTAGTATATTTTTGGCGATAAAATAATCCAGTTCTTCCTCACTCTCCCTTTCATTCAATATGTAGTAGAGTAGTTCTAATAGTATTGTTATTCCCTGTACATGTATTGTGTAGTTAAGATTATTTTTAGATGGTATTTTGTATTGTATTCTATTTTGTTAAGCGCATAGAGACCTTCGTATTATAAGCTATGTAAGCATAAATAATTATTGTTATTATTATTTCATTCTTCTCCTGTGTATTTTAAAGTCCAATGTGCCGAAGACCAGAAACTTTATAAAGAGGGAAATGCGTGCTTTGGCGTGCCCGATGGTACCCGTACGTGGAACGATGCCCTGAATTACTGCGGCGAAAAGAACGGTTTTCTAGCGCTTGTAAAGGATAACAGCACACAGAGCTTTCTCATCGATACTTTCTCCGAAATTGAGAGTCTGCTTTGGATTGGAGGCAGGGCGGGCCGCCATTGGAAATGGAGCAGTGGTAATATTAGTTATTAAATTTTTCTATCGACCTATTTTGAACAAGAAAGTTGTGTAGAAGACATAGTAAGAACTTTAAAGCAAACATTTGCTCGAAAATTGAAAGAAAATGATAGTTCAAAACCTTATAGGAACAAGTTTGTACTCATACTCTTTTTTTATTCAGGAATCTAAACGATAATTAAGGTCTGTAAATTTCATAATTCAATTGAAGCTGACGTGTTCTTTTACATCTTGTGACAAATGTCAGGCTGTTTTGGGAACTGAGATATTTCATTTTAGATTTTGCAATTCACCTCCATTTTTACATTCGCTTATTATACTAGTCTTTGGATCTCAACAAATGAATTGTCCTAAGTTAAATTTGCAATTACTCAATATGTATGTCATTAGGGTTCTACATATTTTAAAACTGTATAAACAATTTCCGTAAAATAGATTAGGTTACGGGACAGTTATTTGTAGATCCGTACTCCATGTAACTGCGCGGAAACAACAGTCACAACCTGGTTCCAATTTCAATAGCATACCATCGGAGCATTGAATTGATGTTCGACTAATTTTCACGGAAATAGATTATATCGGTTTTTTTTTTGTTGATTTTATCATATTCTCATTGTTATGTTTTTTTTCCTCAAGATCAGCGATATATAGATCGACTATTTTGGAATGATGGAGAACCAAACGGCTTGACTGGGACTGAGAGATGTATTGAAATTAAAAAGAAAGATAGCCAGACTGATTGGAACGATGCGAATTGTGCAACAAAAAATGGGTACATATGCCAGCTCAGTAAGTGCCGAATAAAGACACACACGATAAAATCATTTACCTACACTTTGTCACATTAAATCGATATGTTATACCATTCTGCATAGGTACATGCATGCAATATGAGACGGCAGGTAATATGGCACGCGTGACTTTAGAACCAATAACTTATCTTAAACATCTTCCCAAATATTTAAAGCACCATTTATGGTTTAATCTAGTCCTCTAGCTTCATTTTGAATGTTTAAACTGTTTGTTAAGTGAGGTTTGCTGAAAATATAACCAAATATTCAAAGGGTATCTAAAAAATAACACCATTTTGTAGCCTTGATATAAAATTGGACATTTCGTTGATTGCCCTGCTGTAAGTTATTGCATATGAACTCAACTCTTTACACTTTACCAAAGCTTAATGAATGTTTTAAACAACACAAGTGTGTATTTATTTATTCTATATACTCTACTAAATTAGCTCAAAACATATTATAAAACCTCCAAGACGACCCTACTGCGCTGCAGGTAATATGAGACGTCAATAACATCGTACCTACTGGGGGCGAATGTTCATGGCTACTTTTAATAGAAATATATCATATTTAATTAAAACGTACTAACAGCTATTAATTAAGGCAATTAGGATTACAAATTGAAATTCAATTGTCAAACATCTCCAAAAGAAACATGAATTTAAGACTTGACAGCGTCATTTTAACATAGTAACCATGTATACCATGTATCGTCTCATATTACCTGCACATGCAGGGAATATGAAACTTCTGTGACGATGTCATAATCTGCATATTAATTGTAAACATCATTATTTGATGATCGCAAACATTCTATAAAATGAAGGATGAATATTTTTTTTAATTAAAAAGAACAAGGTTTGCTGGATTTATCTTTATGAAAATCATGCAAATGTCGTTAATAGTCTCATTTTACCTGCACGTACCCTAGAGATCACAATTGATTTTATCCTTTGCTTATAATTCACGTCGAACTTGCCGTTAATTATTCCATCGTTTCTATTTAAATTTTTGCTTAATTTTTATTCTACTTTTGTTAGTCTTCTTATGTTGTTGTTTTTGTTACTGTGTATACATTTATGAATTGTGTCCCAAGAGAACCATGATTTAAAACAGTTTGTATGCTGATCATGTTTTTATCCTCTGTAAATATGTTCTAATATTGAATAAATAGATAAATAAATAAAATAAATAAATAAACATATTAAAGGGAAAAGAGCTTACTCCCCGTTTTCAAAATTATTCAGACCAACGTACTCACGAGCGAAAAACCGAGAACGATTTTACAGAGCATAATATTGGTAATAAACAGTAAACACTATAATGACTATAAATTCAAACCTGTAACACAAAACCTTTTTTTCTGGAACACTAAGATTATACTTTAGCGCTTGAAATATAACATTTGCAGTTGGCGCGTGCTCATTAAATGCGAGAATCTAATATTATTCGATTTACAATTTTCTTTCTGGTCCCCAAGGAAGACCAGCTGCACTTATTTGCAGTGCAGCTGATATTGGGCTATCCAGCCGTCTCTCTCCGCTCTAACTTCTTCTATTCATATATAATTTTGCTGCTTGCCATGCTCTTTTAATCGAGTAATTCTTGTAATTTTTGTTTCTTATGATGTATATATAATCCTTACTTTCTTTTGTATATTGTGTATATTTTTCATTTTTTTTATTTGCTGTGTTATCTTTTAAGACGGAAATAAAATAAACAAACAAACAATTTTCGAGAAAACATACTCTCAGAATTAAGGTGTCGATGATATTTTCACTTGAACATATCGACTTTTTATGTCAATGAAGTTTAACGCATACATTTCCAAACTTCCATACCATTTTATTGTCTTCAAGAATTCTGTGAATCTACATGAATTACGTTTGACTTTGACATCAGGTGATTCAGCATGTTCAGATGAGTTTTCGAACCGAAGCACCCACCATCTTCTTTTCGACGGAAAATGTTACCGGTTCATGACGACACCTGCCTCATGGACTCAAGGAAAGTCAGACTGCGAGGAATTGGGAGGACACCTGGGCGAAATCCTTGACAGGAGTACCCAAGATGTCATCTCCAATGAGATACTGAGGGTATACGATGAGGAGAAGCGGTGGTGGATTGGTGGTTCGGAGAAAGGTGATGATCGTGCTTGGTTCTGGGAGGACGGTAAGTAGATATGGCAGTTTTCTTGTTTGATCGACGAGCCGTGACTTCTATGGACGGTTGTAATTAAGGCCTACTCATATCTTAGCGATTTAGCCTGCATCGGCCCAGCGTTTTTGACAATTAACAACGCTCCCCGAGCGCACAGTATACGCTGATCCTTGAACGCATCCCGGAAGTCAGTCTAGCGACTGATCAGCGTATACTGTGCGCTCCTGGAGCGTAATTAATTTCCAAAAAAACGCTCGGCTAATGCAGGCCAAAAACGTAAAGGTGTGGGTCGGCCTTTAAGAGGATTGCCCAAGAAGTTAAGTCGTCTAAGTAGGAAGACGGTATATAGCTCTAACCATTTCGTGAAATTGGCTTCAAGAGTTTTCTCTAGTTTGGTGGGAAACGTCCTGGTGCAATAATGATGACTCTGAGGAGTGTATGGCTTGGTTAACACAATAACTTTATTAAGCTAATTCAATGACGTCATCTTTGACTTGACGATCTCGACAGAAGTGTCATGTATGTTGAGCTGACTTAGTTTGCCAAGGCTCAGCTCGCATTACATTAATGCTAGTCTGTGATATGCAGACCCTGATAGGCCTATACTACATATCACTACATCCATGACATCTCTTCGTTCGACAGGCCGTACTTCAATGCCAAATGGAAGCCTGAAAGGAAAGGAACATGATCAGAAAAAAAGGATACCCCTTTTCGACGTGATTGTTCAAAAATGATGTAATTGTTGACATATTTGACGACGCTATTTTCTTATTTACTGTGACTGTGTAAAGTGAATATCGGAATTCCGTAAAATAATGAAGGAAAAAAATCCCCCAAATAGGAAATATAAATCGTAATAATAGCTTATCTTATTCTGATATAATGCATCTTATTAATTTGCCTTCAATTTACCTGCAATTAGTCGTTTTTCTTTTTTTTTTTTTTTTTTGGGGGGGGGGGGGGTGGGGCTCTTATTTTTTTTTGTTACACAGGCGATCGTGATGTTGCAGTGTAGCGCCTGATTCCTCGCAATGTTCTAGGAAAAGCAACTTTGGAAAAAACGGGAAACAATCACTGCTTTTCATCCTTTCCTTTTAGTCAGGCAGATATGTGACAAAAATGGTCAAGTTGCTCGGATCCGGCAGAAAGCGTGAAATTTGGCATATAGGGGTATTTTGAGGCGCTGATTTCAAAAATTGCCGGCCACAGACGATCCGAGCATCGGGTCGGCGGCCATTTTGAAATCCAAGATGGCCGCCATCTGAAAA
>BQKZ01006718.1:12650-24667 GCA_036244855.1 Temnopleurus reevesii | reverse complement strand
AAGCCAGGAGAACACATATTTGCCACAAGTGTATTATCAGGAAGATGTATGCCATCACAGGAGGGGATCCTTCTGAGGAAACGGTTTATCACTATTCTTCCACCCCACTGTTAAGGAATGGTACCAGATTTTTCTTGGAGGCGTCAAATAACATGAAAGCCTGGAGAACACATATTTGCCACAAGTGTATTATCAGGAAGATGTATGCCATCACAGGAGGGGATCCTTCTGAGGAAACGGTTCATCACTATTCTTCCACCCCACTGTTAAGGAATGGTACGAGAGATTTCTTGGAGGAGTCAAATAACATAGAAGCCAGGAGAACACATATTTGCCACAAGTGTATTGCATTGGCACAACAATCTGAGCAGGGGAAAGGCAATGAGGAAGGGGACATTCACAGAATTCAAACCTTGGGGAATGACATTACCGAATCCGAATTGAAAGGAGGCAGACTCATTCAGTCCACAGACGTGTACATAATGTGCCATGCCCACATTATGTGTGGCATCTTGATGGGAACCACAAACATATCAAGTGGAAATTTGTCATACATGGGGGAATAGATGGATACACCAGGCTCACTACCTAGCGAAGCGACCGAGCAGGGGGAGGGTGTGACAGGGGGGTCTGAGCAAATATAAAACCATAAAAACTATCATTTAATCACAAAATCTGGTATCACTCGATGGAGAATATTCTGAAGATTATTTAGAAATAAAAATTTAGCAGAAAAAGCACTACAAATATCTACGAGGAAGAGTTTCCGACAACATGTTGCAAAGCAGACATAGTGATGTCAGTGATGAAGAAATCATTTTAGCTGTAAGAGAAATAACACATGCACATCCGGAGTCCGGAGAAGTCATGGTTACTGGACACCTGCGCCAAAGAGGTCTCTTTGTGCAACGATCATGTATTCGGAGGATCCTAAGGGAAGTTGACCCTGAAGGGGTTGAAAGAAGGCAGACTCATTCAGTCCACAGACGTGTACATAATGTGCCATGCCCACATTATGTGTGGCATCTTGATGGGAACCACAAACTCATCAAGTGGAAATTTGTCATACATGGGGGAATAGATGGATACACCAGGCTCAAGCCCTATCTGAGAGTCGGTGATAATATTAGAGCAGCAACTGTAGTGTCTGAATTTCACCAAGCAGTGGAGGAATTCCAGTGGCTGCTTAGGGTCCGTACAGACCATGGAGGGGGGAATCAATACGTATGGGTTGCCATGGAGGAGAAGATGGGTCCTCACTCTGTGATGGTTGGCAGCTCTGTTCATAATGAGCGTAGAGAGAGACTTTGGAGGGGTGTCAATGAGACGGTGACATCAAAATACAAATTTTTATTTGAGCACAGGACAACCGAAGGAATGATCAATCAGAATTGATGTTTAAGAAATTGACATTGCAACAGACGAAGCAAATTGTGGCCAGAGAACAGTGAAAAGAATTCCTATTTATTAGAAAAACTTGTTGAACAACTTCACTATGTGAACACCCCAAACTCATTCTTCCGCTGTCCCAAAGAGAAAGTATCCTATCATATTCTCTCACTAGCAGCAAGCTATTTTCAAACTTTCAAGCGCATACCACGCCATTGTTTTCATACTGGAACGTTCTTTGTACTTTGGATCAATCGGCTGCATCCCCAATCTCGTTCCCTTCGGGAATAGTGAATAGTGAAACATACATTCAACAGCAATCAGGTTACCGGGAAGACGTATGCCATCAGAGGAGGGTGTCAAAATGTACCGACCAGCATCATCAGTAGCACTTCACAGACAAAGATAAATAAGGAAGACTTACAATACAGAGACAAATTGACACCATCAGGATGGATGTTTGAGGCACCTTCGGGAACAATGAAATACACATTTGACAACAATCAGGTCATCGAGAAGATGTACACCATCAGATGAGGGGATCAAAACAAACCGACCAGCATCATCACTAGCTCTTGTATACGAAGATAAATGAGGAAGACTTACAAAGACAAAGACAAAGACAAATTGACACCATAAGAATGGATGTTTGAGACTCCAACATCGAAAGAGGAAGCAAAATGTGGCCTTGGCGGATAAATATAGTGTGTACTACAGAAAATGTAGAACTGACTACATCGACAGTCTGCTGAAAACTGTTGAAGAACAGTTACATGTACCTGAGGAAATCAATGTTAAAGACAAATTTGTTGGAGATCCAGAGGATTCAGAAAATTACAAACAATGTGGCGGGGAAAACGAAGCTGTTTGTTTGGTGAGCCGAAATTACAAAGGCAAACTTCAAAGAACTACTCCTGATATTCCCAATGGACCCATTTTTTACCCGTATCAAAGAGTCATGTAGTAGAAATAGTTGACAATGATCCCAGGATACCCAGACTTTTTAAATCCAAATAGCTACGAGACTATTATTGCTCTTTTACGAAATGTTGGAGAAAGAGCCAGTATCGAGGGATGCGGCGGTCATGTAGAAATAGCTGACAAGCAAGCTACAATAATATCAGGAGAACCAGACTTTTTAAATCCAAAAAACTAAGAGACTATTATTGCTCTTTTACGAAATGTTGAAGAAAGAGCCGGCATCGAGGGATGCGGCGATCATGTAGAAATAGCTGACAAGGAAGCTATTATAATTCCAGGGGCACTAGACTTTTCAAATCCAAAGAACTACAAAACTATTATTGCCCTGTTAAGAGAAGTTGAAAAAGAGCCGGTGTCAAGGGATATGGTGGTTCAGAGGAATGGTAAATGGTGGAATGCAACGAACTTCCATATTATCTACTGCACATTCCTGAAAAATGGAATGAAACTCAGATAGCAGGAGCTGACTGGTTTCAAAATCTTTTAAAGCGGAATCCATCTTTATCAATAAGGAAAACGCAAGCCACAAGTTTGGCAAGGGCAACGGCGTTCAACTGAACAACCGCAAATTAATTCTTTGACAATATTGCCACGGCAATGAGGAGATATAATTTCTCACCACAAAACATTTACAATGTGGATGAAACTGGTGTGACAACTGTACAAACCCTAAATCGCATAGTGGCACCGAAGGGGAAAAACAAGTGGGTGCTTTGACATCTCAGGAACGAGGTACATGATTGGTGACTTGTGTATTGCCATCAATGCTACTGGAAACAGCGTCCCCCAATATTCGTCTTTCAGAGGAAGAACTTTAAGCAACACTTCATACGTGATGGCCCATCAGGATGCATCAGCATTGCAAATGGCACAGGCCGGATGCTAAAGGAAAATTTTGTCATCTTTCTCCATCACTTTGTGAAGCATGCCAAGCCCACTGCAGAGCAACCAATCTTCTCCTGCTTGACAACCATGAGACACATCTCTCTATAGAAGCACACAACTTTTGTAAGGAGTCCGGTATTACACTCCTGAGCTTCCCTCCCCATACATCACATTAATTACAGCCTCTAGACCGGGGGGTGTATGGTCCCTTTAAGAAGGCTGTCAATACTGCATGCGACTTGTGGATGACTAACAATCCTGGTCAAACAATGACCATATACGATAGTCCAGGGATTGTCCGCCAATCTTTGCCATCGGCTGCGACACCAAAGAATATTTTGGCATGATTTTCATGCACAGGAGTCGTACCTTTTAACAGAAACATTTTTGATGACTCTAAAGTGGACCACTCGTCATTTCAGGATCCCCAGGAAGAGTCGGCCTTGGATGAGCCCCCAGCACCAAAGGGACTTCTGCGCTCAAGCACTCCCCTACATAGACCACAAGCTTCCACTGGCAACAACTTCACCAAGCCTCATATTTTGCCTCTCCAATGCATCATATGTAGTGTACCAAGTACTTTCGCGAGCCACACTCGGCTAAGAAGAAAATTGAGAAGTTGATTCTTTGTGAAAGGAAGGATGGGGGGATTCTACTCCAGGCAGCGTTAGTAAAACAAGATGAAAAGATGCTACTTAATATAAGAGGGAAAGATCTCGTAGCTATTGAAGTTTGGTATCATAGGTCCTGTTACTACAGATACACAAAAGTTTCTCGAAAATCAGTTAAATGTATCCCTGTTTCATTTCCAACAGCCATTTATGACAGATCATATGCAAGCTTTTGTAAGAAGATTATTGAGGGAAGAATATTAAAATATAAGGAGATACTCTGCCTCACCAGACTGAACCAGCTCTTCATGTTTCTGTACATGGTACCTGAATGTGTTTGACTGATTTGTAACTGAATCCAGATCTACCTTTATTTATATTGAAAATGTTAAAAAATAAATCTTATTTTGCTAGGGGTATTAATACTTCCGAGCACAACTGTAGTTTCCTGAAGCTCAAATGGGAAATCTTCCTTTCGGATATTGGTTTTGTTTTAGGATTTGAATCTGAGAAAGCCCAGCAATACTTAAAGAGAGGAAGCAACCACCATATAACGTGGAATTTCCTTTAGGTGCTCTATGGTGCATTTTCCCTCGAATTGATAACCCCGTATGTACAGTCGTGCCACAGTGAAAAGGAGAGACCATCATCAACTGGTTATGGTCAGAGAAGGTAAAAGGCCCTAATTATCTCTACATGCAACAGATGACTTTTTCATACCTTCACACCCTCATGTGCCGTAAGTACGACACAAAAAGCAGGTTTTAGAACAGAATGCCAGGTGATAAACAAAACCAGCAAAGCACATCTGAAATCCGATCGGATGGACTCCCGAGAATAAATCACAAGAAAGACTCTGATGAAGCTGCTCAAATATCAAACGACGAATGTGGAGAAAGTCACACTCCTGCAAATTTGACAAACTCTGAGAGCAACTCTTTGGAAGGAAATACTACAGATGGAAACTCTTAAGCCAATAGGAAGAAAGGTGGAAATAATGTTTTTGATATACTTGTTGACGAATGCAAAGACAATGTTTAAGATATAATTAAACTCAAACCATCAAGAGAGCCTTCGAGGACATGCTTCAAGAGAAATCTTTCGTCAACAAGTTTTTTGAAGTGCTATATATGCGTTGTGCATTTCATTTTTGTATCATTATTGTTTTTTTTTCATTGCTATTTTGTTCTTATCATTATGAAATTTCGAATTGTTTTCAAGGGGTTATTTATTATTATTATTATTATTATTCATTCCGCAAATTTTGGCAAAATTTAACAGTTTTCAACTTTTTAAGCAATCCGATGCGTTTTTAACATTGTAATTTTTGTTTAACTTGTTGATTTTACTTTGCCAAATAAATGTAAATTGAATTGAATTGGGTTAGGAGGAATAATGCCTCAGCCATACATGATGGAAGGGACAAGTTTGTGCACTTAATCTATGCCCAGAATCATCCTCGCTATCAACAGATCACCTTAAGAGACATGGTAGATGATGTGACTATGCATTGATTTAGAAATCACAGGATAACACTTACTAAAAGTTCACAAAGAGACTGAATTAGATTTGTTGTTAACTATCGCATTCTGGTGCATTGTATAAATTCATTGTTTTAAGATACAAAACAGGAAAAGATTCTCATGAATTTAACTTAGAGTATTCAGTTACAAGAGAAATCTGTAAAAGAACCGAAGAAAATATGACGTTGCTCATACATATACCTTGATGATATAATAATAATAATAATATATGTGTCTTATATAGCGCACTTTCCACCCTAATTAGGTGCTCAATTATCTTCTCGAAGGACTTTGACTCGCACCTGGCCAGTTTGGATGAGGTTTTCAAGAGGCTCCATCAAGTAGGACTCAAGGTCAAGCCCAGTAAATGCCAGCTATTCCAACAACAGGTGCAGTATCTTGGGCATGCGACATCTGCAGATGGCAGATCTATAATGACCCAGACTTTCGCTGAAGAGCTCTTTAGCTTAGCGGAAACAACGACAGTTAAAGACACAAGGAGCCCGCCAAACACTGGTGAGATTTACGTCACGGAGAAAGAGAGATGAAGTGTACCAAGCAAGGTTCTCGTTTAAGGGAAAGTCAAAAGAAATTTGTATCAATGAGGATCTGACCCTGAGGTACGCAGTGATGAGGAGGGCGAAAACCTCCCCTCAAGTGAAGAGTGTCACAACGAAGCATGGGCAGATATCATGTAAAATGCAAGACGACAGTATCAAGCTCATTCGGACACCGGCTGATTTGTTTGAGGTGGGACTTGATGACATTGATTATAAGGATTTTAAGCTCTTTGTGATGTAAATGTATATGTGTATATATAGATTGACATGTACGAAATTCTTTATTTAATTAATGGCTGAAGAAGACTCTGAAGAAGACTCTGCAGAAGTACAGTCAAACAAATTAGAACCCGATTCATTTGACAATGCTTTATAACAGCAAATGCAAAATTTGTTTTGTATATCCCATGTAAACATGGAATAAGAATTATGACAACGATGTCAGCATTGCTACACAGAATACAGACATCCATGCGATTGAGGCCACATTAGCAGGATCCCTTGGCAGCTTGTCAACATACTACAGAGACAATCAACTGAAAGTAAACCCAACCAAGACCAAGGTTAGCTTATTCCATCTATGTAACCGTGATGCCGGGATGAAATTGACGCTTACATGGAACGGTACTCCTCTTGACCACTGCGAACATCCTGTGTACATAGGTGTCATCCTAGAGAGGTAACTCTCTTTCTAAAACCATATTGAGAAGACAAAAGGGAAAGTGAGAAAACCTAACAACTTCCTACGGAAGCTTGCAAACTCCTACTGGGGCACAAGTGCATCAACAGCTTTGGCACTTTGTTATTCTACTGCAGAGTATGTGTGTCCAGTTTGGGAGTGATCCTGCCACTCAAAGAAGCACGATCATGTCCTAAATAGCTGTTGCAGAACTATCACTAGTTGTTTGAAACCTACAAATCTTGACAGCTTGTACGTGGCCCTAGCAAATCGACGAGTGACACCAAGTCACGCCCACCTCAGCAAGGCACTCCGAAAACGGGAACAGACAAAGCAACCCAGACCCCTAAGACCAGTCACCGCAACGAAGCTACAAAATAGGAAAGGGAGAAGGACGTTGAGGAGGACTCCTTTGACGTACTCAAGAAGGTTGGAGCGAAAGGGCCAAAGACACCCTGGAAGTCAAAGTATACAGTGGCGCCTCGCCTGAAGGTCACATACCGGGTGGAAACCCTCCACCTTACCGATGGTACCGTGTACACGAAGTATACTAGGGAAGAGAAAAGAAAGCCCAAAGGCAGTCAAGACTAAAGTCTTTGCAAAAAGACAAAAACAACAATGACTTTAAGAAAAGAAACTGACAACTGTTACAAGAAAACAGACATTGAAAAGAAAGACACTCAATCTACCCTTTATTTTGCACATTAATTTATTTTTGTATGAAATGTACCATTATTGTAAAACGCCACTATTTTGAGTAAACAGAAGATTATACCCAAGGATCTGTCAAATATTTTGTGAACAGTTTTAAGATTTAATAAGCCATTAGCTCTGGTACATACAGAGGGTTAAGTCTTTGATATGAGCAGGTAAGAGTTAATGTGAGACCGATTGTCCGATTGTGTAATAAGCAGTGATTCAGAGAAGTGATTGAGATTATAGCGAAACTGAAGAAGTCTAAAAGGACTTAACTCGCAATATGTTAATAGAACTATTGATAATGTAACAAATTCTGTATGCAAATTCGTATTTGAGTCTTCTCAGAATGGAGGTATGACAAGAATATGAGGACACATTCCTTGTAGAGGGGGGCTGTGTAACGGACTCGAAGCCCGATTTATTTACAATATTTAAAATCATGTCCAAAAACCCATCGAGCCCACTCATTTTCTCGCACTTATATTAAATCTATCTCACAGAAAAGAAACATATGATCACAATTCTCCCTAGCTCGTGGGGTAATGCACTGGCCTCTTCTGATTGGCAAATTTGGAGTTGATCCGATCAAGACAGTCATCATGCCCAGAAAGAAATCCAAACGCAAGGGGGCAAGGAAATACACCTCCTTAATACTCAGCTTCGCAGTGCCTAATGGAAAGGCTATATCTACCAAACCCTAAAACAATGAAGCTTGACAGTAACCGAAAGACGTATCCCAAATTCCTTTCCTGTTTCAAAAACACTAGATGCTGACGTCCTCGATCAATAGTGGCAGAATGCTATTGAAACTACATTAACGAGGTAAAGGAGAAAAAGGAAGAGTAAATCAGAGCTGCATGGCAATATACGGATCTTAGCTTTGGATGATTCAGTCAAGCAACGCAACTGCTTAAAAAGCGGTTCGGATCAGCTTATATAATTGGAGAGGCATGGTTAGGGGAAGGTCTCAGAAGGAAAGAGGATCCATCCAATAATAATACTGTTGCCTTACTGAGATTTTCTGATGATCTCAAGACATGTCATGAAACTTTGAATCAGTGCTGCATGGCGATGAAGCCCAGTGAAGATTCATTAGAGCAAGGCAACTGCTTGTGGAGCGGTTCGGATCAGCTAACACAATAGGAGAGGTGTACTATCCCATCCACATTGATCCAGGGGAAGACTTTGCCAAAGAGAGTATAACTGTAGACACAGAGATGCAGCGACCTGCATTGAAGCGCTCCAAGATCCATAAAGCCCATGGTCACATTCCCCTAGAGTTCAAAGAACCAGAGAACAAAGAAGGACATGTGCCAAAGAAGGGAAAGCCAAGGAGCAAACCAACTTCATCTGGAAGCACCAGTGATCAAACAGCTCAACAAGCCTGGTATGGTTATGGGTTTCCTGGGTGGGGTAACTGACCCTATAACTACTATCAGCCAACATGGCATCAACAGCAGACATGGCAACAACCTCCACCTCCTCCACTTCCTCCACCACCTCCATCATCTACACATCTTCCACTGCCTGCAACTCCCCCAATGTAACCTACCGGTCAGCCCAAATCTATGTATAAATGCTCAAAATGTGGGGAACCCAAGACAAAGCAGAAACATCATACACAACTTGATGGACTATGGTTTTGTCCGTCATCTGAAGAGTCCCTTGAAGAGTGGAAAGACCGGATTTACAAATGTACCACTTGTGGTCTGACTAAGTCCAAGTCCAATGGGCAATTGCGCCATCCTAAAAAACGGCGAGATTGGTACTGCCCATCAGGCAATCTGACAATTGCCGAATGGAAGAGCAGTTTTAAATAATAGTTGGTGTCACTGCACTTAACAACAAAAATATCCTATCACTGAATTCAATCCGAAAAGCCGATGACATTGATAAATCCGTAGGCTCTGTAAAATCAGTCAGCAGAGAAAAGAGCAAAACCTTTCTCGTGACATGTCACAACACCAAACAAGTCTAGAAACTACTCGAAATCACAGAGTTCAGAGGCCTGACGGTAAAGGCCGGAAGGCCTGCCGAAATATCTTCGAACTTAGGCTCACGGGGGGTTTTCCACCGAATTGGTGATGACCTGAAAGAAGACGAACTTCTTGAACACCTAAAAAAAAAAAAGGTCACCAAGGTTAAAAGATTTTAAAAGAAAGTAGATGGCAAATTAAAAGATACGAAATCCGTTCTTCTCTATTTTGACTCTCCGGTTATCCCAGAAAGGATCAGTCTAGGTTATGAATCCCACAAAGTAGATACATACACCCTTCAATCTCTGCGCTGCTTCCATTGTCAAGAAATGAGCATACACAGCAGCTTTGCAAAAGAAAAGAAAAATGCGTGCGATGTGGTGGACCACACTCTTTGGAAAATTGCAATGCTAAAACCAAAAGTGTCCTCGATGCTCCAGCAATCATTCCGCAGCCTACAAAGGTTTTCCGCAGTATAAATTGGCCCATAACGTCCAGATAATTAAAGCTATACCAGTGTATTATGGTAATTTTTTCAGATTTTTTTGCTAAATTCCCAAGTTTTTTATCTGCACATCTCTTTTTTCCTGTTTTAATAAAAATCATGTAGTAGAGCTGTTAAAAAGTTTTTATGTCATAAATGTGATTTTTTTTTAAATGTATCGTACTAACTACGATAAACTGGTTTGCTTCCATCTGTATTTTAAAAAAAATATTGTCTAAGAACTCAAAAGATTTATGAATATTCATAAGATGACAAACTACACATGAGCAAAAACTACTTCGGAGATCGGGGTGCCGTGTGAATATCTGAAAATTCTAGGTGGCTGGGGCCCCAACCTACCGAGATTGCAGCCAAGTCGTCAGCTACCATGCTCGGAGAGCGTGGTCGGCAGGGCGGCGTGAGGAGCAAGTTCTCAATGGCTGCTTGTTTGCGTCATTGCACTGCATACATGCCCCGTACACGTCCACAACATTCAGTAATTGTCGTCTGTGTTGGTACTGTAGCGTCAAAGACCGAAACGGCGACGGCGTGGATTTACATTGGTTTTATGCAAATTTTGTAGTAAGAACTATTTTTCGTTTAGAATGCTTGATTTCGCATCTTTTTTCCCTCTTATTGCTTTGCTTTTAGGTAACTCATATTTATGCCAGGTTCAGATATGTTGTTTATTTTCTCCAAAGGTCACGAAATGATATTTTTTAGCACGCATTACTTTGTAACCGCGCACTGTTATCTCTAGCTGTGCTGATTTGGTGAAATGTCGGGGGAAACGCCTTAATCCGGACACTTCACCAGATCTGCATAGACCAGCACCAGAGGAGGTCATTTCCTGCGAGGCCAGCCAAGCACGGCCTTTTCAGCATTTAGGGTAGGACTTCGCAGGGAGGCGAATTATCCCTGACGGTCTACACTACAAGATGTGTCAGCGCTAGGTGTTCGGGAAATTTTATTTACACTCTGTAACCATACTAGGGGATCAACCAATCTTTGAATTAAAGACGAGCTAACGCAACCGTAGAGTCCTTGTCCTCCTTCATGTCTGTCCTCTATGTCAAATAGTTGGAGAGGCGCAACACCCTGTCCAACAAAGTGGTGACCCCGACGTGATCCCGAGGAGCCTGGCATCGTAGGAGGAGCCCGGCCGCATAGGAGGATTCCGACATGAGCCGATGTGTCCAGCACAACCGAAGGATGCGCCTACGTCATCGAGGGATCTAGTGCACCGAGGACCAATCTGAAAGAGACGACCCTGATTCAAAGATTCAAAGATTTTTATCTTTATTCCGAGATTTAAGGTTTGTTTTTTAAAGCCTAAACAAGGCTAGCTTTGTATTCAGCCTTAATATCCTTTAGAATTATGGTTGCTATATGCCAATGTGAAGCTAGTCTTCATGTGTTATTCTTGGTTCTATTATGCAAGAAGGTCTGCTCTTTATTATGCAAATTTATTCCAAGATTGATATGCCAGGCAGGTAATTAAGTTCTTTGTTGTTGGGTAGCCTAGCCACCTCCCTTTCTTGTTGATCTTTCGGAATGACAAACAGGTGGTTTTCTTGTGCTTTTCGGCTGGGCTGATGTAAAACTAATTTGAGGCAGTGCAGTCCTGCTTGATAATATCCTGTGGAATTTTTCCTTTTTTTCTTATGTTTGGACATCATATGGATATGTAGTACTTATTGGCATTATTGTTAAAACCTCTGGGATGCCCTGGGATGACTTTGTGTTTGATTTGCTCACCACATCATGTTTTCTGGAAGTAATTTTTGATTGACTATGCTGTTCCTTTTTGTCATCTTTGGACACTATTGCCCCACATGCTAGACTTTTTGTAAGTGGTATGTAACACAGCTTCTTTCATCTGTGATTTCTCCCATCCTGCCCAAGTCTCACATTCCAACATGATGAGTCAAGGTTGTGATAAACCAACGGAGCAGCAGTGTAGCGCTAGTCTTGATTCAGACTCTGTTTCATCACTCCTCAAACAGATTCTGGCTGAGCCAGAATTTATGGCGGTGCTGGAATCATGTGTTGAAATTTTTTTGGCCAAACGCATCCAGGCCAACACAACGCAGTGGCTATCTTTACGGTACCGTAAACGAATTCCTGTGGACTATTTTTACGGTAGATTCTGTCGCGCATGCGCATTAGGGAAATTTCGGACTTAAAATATTTCTGTCAGAGAGGAAAATGGCGGACCCACCTGAATTAC
>BQKZ01006717.1:9937-32560 GCA_036244855.1 Temnopleurus reevesii | reverse complement strand
GACTCAGTACAATGTAACACAAGCTTTGTCGGCATTGGATCCAAAGGACATGATTTCTTACTTAGATTCAAAACTAATTTTTCAACCTCCTTTACAGAAAGTAGTTTGAATTCACTGAAGAATTCACATAATGGCATTGCAAAATCAGTATCCTCAGCAGTATAATCTCTGTTGTGTGAAGAGGACTGAATAAGAGAATGAATACGAATTGTCTTGTCACTAAAGAATTTACCCAGATCGTCAACAAAAGATTTCCTATCAATATGAGGAGGTATGACAGGGTTTGGTTTTGTCATATTAAGTATTGTTTTAGCAACACTGAAAAAACTCTTTTGATCAGAACGGTTTTCTTCGATCATTTTGGAATAGTATGCACGACGAGCATTGTTCATCACAAACAAGGCTCTGTTACGAGCAACTTTGAAATTCTTAAAATCTAGAGGAGATTTCGTCCTCGACCATCGCTTCTCAGCCTTCCTCCTTTTCCTTTTTTCTATTCTGACATCATCTGTAAACCAAGGAACCTCTGATTGAGATGATACAGTTTTGGTAATCAGAGGTGCATGCTTATTCAGAATTGAACTTATGGTATCATTGTACAAGGTAACTAGTTCTACGAGATCATCAGGAGCATCTGTACAGAGTAAACTTTCAGCAACATCACTTTTTAGCAAGTCCAAGTCTATGCGACCAATTCTACGAAATGACATTTGCTTCTGGGTAGCAGAAAGAATTGTTATTGAGTTCAATAGGATATTTAGCGTTATAACTAGCCTCCTGAACATAGATCTATTTGAATTTTGAGGTCATTGACCCCTGTGACCTTTGAACTTTGACCCCTGAATGTCAAAATTCTAGGGGGTGGTCCCCGTGTAGTAATACATACTAGCACCAAGTTTCAACTTCATACCACCATTCGTTCGAAAAATATGTGGGTATATACTTGGAATATAAAGTACATTCCCCCCTGTGTGGCGGCCATTTTGAATTTATGCAAATTGCACATTGTTCCACAACTCCGATTTTGGTAAACTTTTGATATGTTTTTAGAGGGGCCATTTGCAATCAAATACACTTGGTTTGGAAACTTTTGCAATTTGTTTTGGGTTTGGCCATTTTTTGTCATAAATTGACTGGCCTATCATTCCTAAGCTAAGCGATGCCCCAAAAAATGTTTGATCTGTGAATGTATTTTTTTAGCTATGATACTTTTTTCATTACTATGATGGTAACTGACATTACAGTTCTCTTGCCATAGAGATTACACATGAATTTGAAATGTTTTGAATGATATATTTATATATAGTTACATCTCCTATCCAGGAATTGGTATGGAAGTAATTCTGATATGGCTGTTTACCTGATAATCTAAGATCATTTTAGTATAAAAATACCAACTTTTACAGTTCATTTGTTTTAAATATGTTAATTAATACAACACCTGATGATAACTGACGTTACATAGCTGACATTTTACAGTTGACATTACACGCAAGTTTACCAATCATTTTNAAGAAAATATACCAGATGTTATGTGTTTTAAGCAAATGCTAGTTAATTCCTATAAAGAAGAGAAACATATAGCAAGAAGAAAAGAAAAGCTCTCGCAGCATTATAGAAAATGGAATTGTTTGTTTCCGCTTTTAGATTAGTTTCATACCACCACGGCACTGTGAGCGGAGGGGACGGGGGGGAGGGGGGGGGAAGCTTCATTCAGCAACTCACAATGACTGACTCCACACAATAGAGCTGCCTTAGACGTTGAATAGAGGGGCAAAACAATGTCTTTCGATATGATTTTAGGAAGCTTAATAATTAGATAATATAATTTATATAGCGCAGTCAAAATATGGATATACTCTACTGCGCTGTGATGTTAGGGTCTGTCGATATTGTTACAAAAATAATGCATAAAGGTATATATACAAGATATTATTGAAAAGCTTCGAGAAATAAATGAGTTTTCAACAAGTTTTTAAAAAAATCTGCAGATGGAGATGATCTTATTTCTATTGGCAATTTGTTCCAAAGTTTTGGAGCAGCACAGGTGAAGGCGCAGTCACCAAGTGTCACTTTTGTTTTAAGGTGTGGTAGTTTTAGAATAAGTTTGTCCTGTCTACTTCATAAATTGTGGGAATATTTGTTTGACTTAAACGATACTAATTCAGACAAGTAATAGGGGGCCTGACCGTTCAGTGCCTTTAGGGTGAGCAACAACATTTTGAATGCAATCCTTTGTCTTATGGGCAAAATCATGGTAACTGACGTTACAAGAACACCAATCAACCCTTATTTCATTTTGTATAACTTTGTTCATGTAGAAGCGCATGGTTTTATTATTTATACAAGTGATATTTTAGTATACATTAGTTTATGAATATATACAAAAAAATCAATGAAACTGCTCTTGCTATGCTTCAGCGAGCAAAACTGTGCTGGTAACTGACGTTACACAAAAAAGACATGCAATTTTTGTTAAATATGTTAATTAATACAACACCTGATGATAACTGACGTTACATAGCTGACATTTTACAGTTGACATTACACGCAAGTTTACCAATCATTTTGCATAGAAAAGTGTTTCAGCGAGTATTTCTTAATGATAAAAAAAAGATACTGTAAAAGTGAAAAATTTTCCAGTGTTGAAATTTTTGTGACTGTAGCTTGACATGCTGCATGTACAAAATTTAAAAAATGCAAATATTGATTATTTTGCTATTAAAAGAAAGATACTTGCCATCCGGTGTCCGCAAAGTTGAAAAATGCAAAATAAGATAAACTTCACTATGCTGAATGCACAACATTAATTGTGCCAAAATATTTATTCACTTTTACATTTTTTAAAACTCAAATCTAATTCTTTCGAAGTTACTTTAAAAAAAAGGGGGAAAAAATCAATTTGAAAGCATTTATAACTGAAAGCAGGAACAGTGATATGAGGGACTCTATTTCCCAAAAGCAACAAACTGGATCCCCTTTTTGAATATCACTGTAGTTTGTATTTGTAATAAAATTACACCGTCTTAAAGTACCTTTTGTAGCCTATTGAAAGGTATAGATGCGTAATGGTCGGGATGCAGAAAGTGATGTGAAACGAGCTGATTTATTCACAAGGTGCTTTAAATGCATAAATATAACTGTGTATGAAATTAGGAGAAGATTGTTGCACGTATTCTGGGGTATTTTACGTCAAAGAAGCCATTATTCCTACTGTGTGCTAAGTGCTTTCGCACAGGGGAGCGTCGGCTCGGAATGGGCGGAGTGATCGGTGGTATTGTCTGCGGTGTGTGAGTTTGCGTTTATTTTGTACGTGAAGCATGTTGTGCTGGGGAGAGCGACCGCAGCATCATTTTTTATTTTGCGATAATTAAGCCATTTCTTGATCAATTTTATTCAAACAAATTATGAACATGCTCTAATTTGCTATTGAAAAACTGCATTATGGTAATACTTTTTTGGTGTAAAACTTATCAAACATGATTTGTTGAAAGGTGAACCTTTTTAAACAGTAAATAATTGACCACTGTTGTTATCAATTAAAACTTGACTCTCAATAATTTTGGCATGAATGGATGGGGTATTACCTAATTTTGACAATTACTAAGTTTCACTAAATTTAACCAATAATCTTGAACATAATAACAAAAAGTTCATGTTTTTGGTAACTGACGTTACATCCATAATGATAATTTTCATCTACATTTTTTTAATGAGTTGAATGAATTTCTCAATTTTTTCCCCTGTGATTCTATAAAGTGTTATAATAGTAAGCTGGACCACATGAAACACAATTATTATCATCCCATTTGTGATAATAAATAACATGACAAAATGTGTATGTAAAAGCATTTTTTATTAATATTTTTTCATCATATTTCAGCGGCCACTTTGAAAGCCAAAATGGCCACCAAAATTGAAATAAAATTATATTACAAAATTCAGACCCTCATCTTTCAAAAACCACAAGTCATTTTACTTGTAAATCAATTTGATTTTTTTGCCTCCATGTCTTTTTGTGGTGAAAATGCCCTTATGGGCAAGCAATGTAAATCAATAAGCACAGGGGTAATATGAGAAAATCGAGAAGAATTGGACACAAGTCTTGCACATGCATTTTGAACATGTTGAAGCCGGGCTATCTGGGAATCAGGTAAGCCGTACAACAATGCATTGCAATAATCTAATCTACATGTACTACTAAAGAATGCATGGACGAGGGTTTCAGTGTCCTGGTTGCTTAGGTATCTATGAATGTGACGCAAGTTGTGTAACATACGAAATGCAGACTTGCATGTGTTGGAAATGTGCTTTTCCATATCTAAGCGAGTGTCAAGCCAGACTCCAAGATTTTTTACACAACTAGATGATTTCACTTCATCAAATCAAGCTTTGCCACTTGTCTTGGTGTACCAACAACAAGAAACTCGGTCTTCCCATCATTGAGCATTAACTGTGTTGGGACAGCCAAGACCGGACATAGCTGATACATGATTCTAGGATTAAAATACTGTCAGTGTGATGTTCCCTGTTAGCACCAAATGATCTGCATATCAATGACATGAAATGTTAGAGAAACGGCTTTGAATTGTGTCAAGAAGATTTGTTGTGTAAAGTGTGAAAAGGAGGGGTCCGAGGCATGATCCTTGCGGCACTCCATATGGAACATCAAAATTCTTTGATATGATATTCTCAACTGATATGTGTTGTTGTCTGTTTGAAAGATAAGATTTAACCCATGTTAGAACCGATTCCCTAATTCCAAAATATGATTGTAGTGAGTTCAGCAAAATTGTATGGTCTATGGTATCGAATGCAGCACTAAGATCCAGTAAAACTAAAAAAGTTACTTTCCTACTGTCCATCACAAGCAGAACATCATTCTTTATCTTTACTAAGGCCGTTTCAGTGCTATGAAATTGTCGGTATGCAGACTGCATACATGGGAGCAAGGAATTTAGATAAGTTAGTTGAAGGGGCTGCTACCCAACGGATCCTCAAACATGTACAGGAAAATTCCTTGCTCCCATGTATGCAGTCTGCATACCGACAATTTTATAGCACTGAAACGGCCTTAGTATATACTGCAAATTGCTAACAGGTCTCATGTTATCAAAGCTGAGTCAATTTCCAGGCTTTTCAAGAAGTGGTCTTACCAATGAATGTTTCCAAATAGGTGGAAAAAAGCCATTAGAGAGAGACAAGTTGATGATCGTAGTCAAGACTAGCAATAGTGACTCAGTACAATGTAACGCAAGCTTTGTTGGCATTGGATCTAAAGGACAGCTTGTGAATGCTTGAATGGGGTTGTTAAGATTTTACCCTATCCAGGATCCCTGTGCCCCTTCTGCTTATAGTGCAAGGATAAGGTTAAGAGCATACCTGCTCAGGTGACTGTCTGTTCACAATGCACCCCCCAAGTCTGTTGTGAAACACTGTGATAATTCTCTATGTCTTAAACTTAAATGTATTTTTGTTTTCCAGAATCTTATGTATGTAAAGAAGAATATTGTGTGTTTTTTTTTGTTTAGTATCATTTATTTTTTTATATATTTCAATATGTTTGTTTCAAACAGAAAATTTGCCAATAAAATATGACATAAATATTTTTTTTTAAAAGCCCATAAAAGTTAAAATATTTTTATTTTTATGAATTCTGACTGTAATCACAATTTACATTGACTTTGTACAAAAAATCATGAGCTATTTCGGTCTGACATGCACGGACAAAAAGTGGCTCGGCCACATAACTACTTGCCCGATTTTCGGGAAAATGGTTCTAAAATTTGCGCAAAGACTTGAAAGAAAAAGGTCGGCGAGGATTGCGATGAAAAATTTTTGCACAGTGGAGCAATCACAATATTTGTCGAGGAGGGGGGGGGGTCAATTGACCCCCCCCCAGTTAGAATAGGGTTAATGAGTCGATGATAAGTCCTTTAATAGTTAAACCTATACGTGTTGCTTCCTTGGTTCCTGATCTTCGACTGACGTGGCGTATGTCAGGTTCCCCTGTCTTTTGTAATACAAAAATTAATAGACGGCGTATTTAAGACGTCAAAAACACACATTTCCTACAAGGCCTACTTAATATAAGTTACTGTAAATTTGATGGCCGTAGACAAGATATGTGTATGTCCCGCGTAGAAGTGACCTTCTTTGATATTTTTCTTTAAATTCCAAAACGGCAGGCTGTCTGGAGAAAGAAAAAAAATTCTTACTCGAGGAACCATGCTCATAGCGCCAATATTGTATTTCCAGCATAGGTTTGAATCCTACGATTTGCAGTGCCAATGTTATATTTTGTGCCGCAATATTAGCAGGAATTCTTACCTCTGAGGTAAATATAGGCTCCTGCTGCCTCAGCACAAGATTTTATGAGTCGATGATAAGTCCTTTAATAGTTAAAATAAAATTCATAAAAAAGAGTTTCTTAATCAAACCGGAATTATAAATGAGATAAAAGAGTATTAATTTGAGGTTGAAATACAAATCACGCATGTCAGTTTTCAGACAAAAGCCTGAATTCAGGTCTTGATAGTTTATTTCCAGGTTTTAGTATAATTAGCTTATTTGTGTACAAAATATTGATTTCTAGATGATTTTAAAGAGGGACTCCACGCCAAAAAATTCTTGCTCGGATTGAATGCGCAAAGATCAGACAAACAGTTAAAAAAAGTTTGAGCGAAAACGGACAACAGATAGTTATGAATATTTTCAAATTATCTAAAGATTTTTTAAAACGGTCATATTTCTGGCAAATTAGCAACTTTGGGTCTTGTGACATGACATGTTGATGACATAGGTTCGTCACATTCTGAAGAATTAGTGTTACATATATTTTTGCTTTTTGTGCTCTGTTTTAAAGCCAATGGACGCAAAAATAATTCCTTTTCTCGACGAATTTATCTAGTCGAATACATATTCTTGATTATAACTTCTGAAATGTTTTTTATAAAAAGTGATACTAAAATTATATAGATAAATATGGTTTTGATAAACAATATATTGAACAATGAATATGTATTTTTTGTTGTAATTACGCTTTCACAACTTACAGCACTGTAAATTCTCATAAAGGGGTATTTTTGTCACTTTGGATTTGCAATTACAAAAATAATACAAAAATAAAGAAAATAGAAAAAAAAATACGATCTAAAAGAAAAAAAGTTATTGAAATATAATTTTTCATATTTATGAAATCAATTATTCTCATAATTGAAATATATATATTTCTTTTCTTTTTGTTATTATACTCATTACATTGATTTTTGGTAAGGGATTTGTAATTGAGCACTAAACACATTTCCTTAGTAAAGCACCATCCTATAAAAAGTGCTCCTCATTAAGATGCTGAACAGGCGTTCAATGAGTATCAACCTAGAAGTAGAACTAGGTACGTCATTGAAGTAGTGGTGAAAATATTCACATTCTCCTAATTAGGGCAATTCATTATATGAATAAATCATATTATTATTGATTATTTATTAAAATCATATTTATTCAATGATTTGTCATTTCATCTTTCATGCAAGACTTAGTTTGAAGCTATACATTCCTTGATCATAATTTGTTGAATATGTATTAAATTTACTCTAAAGATAAATAATAAGGGATTAAAAAGCAATGATATACACTAAGCTAATTGTAGAGAAGTGACGAACATATGCCATCACCATTTCATGTCATGTGATCCGAAGTTGCCAATTTGCTGAAAATATTACTATTTTTATTTTTGAATATCTTTCAAAAATGTATAACTTCTTTATTCATTGTCCGATTTTGTTCAAACTTTTTTTTTTATCAATGTTCGTCTAATTTTTGCACTTTTAATCAAAGCAAGTTATTTTGGCATGGAGTTCAAGGCCCTCTGATCAGTTTAGACTGGCATCCCTGATGAATCGTTTATCACACCAAATAGCCTTGTGCACTCCTTTAGGATGCAGGCGTTAGATCAAAGAGGTGGTTAGAAGACAATATTTACAAATTATTGCACCAAATTAGTATGCAAAATTATACAATGTCACTACAAATGTGATTTTAGTCAAATGTGACTAATTTAGGAATTGAAATGATAGATCTCTGTATTTGAATTTTTCCCTTTTTAATGGATAATTTCTGATAGACTTCACTTTAATGCATGACCATAACTTCTCCAAAGTCACAACCTGATAATATCCCTCGATAATGTAAACAAATCTAAATTCTTTTTCTTTTTCTTTTCTTTTGAATTCTTTTTTTTTCAGATTACAATTTTTCTCATCGCATAGATCATTTTTCGTACGGAACACCAGTAGCTGGTATAGTGAACCCTTTAGACGGAGATCTGAAGATCACTAATGAATGTAAGTATCCCGAATTGAAATAATTATTGCATTTGAATGAAAATCCTTGGTTCCATGACTTCACATTAGTTTTGAATGCTATGGAGAAAGTCGAGGATGGCCTAAATTAAAGCTGATGAGTAGAAAGCAAAGTAGTGCTACACCTGTATTCCAGCCTCCTCTTCCTCATTTCCATTCCTCCCATCCCTCCTCCCATCATAAAAATCTCTCTTGGAACCTAAAACCTTGGAGGGAAAAATTAACCTCAAGCTCAAACCGTACACTCCTTCAACTTCCAATATAGTTGTGTTAAATGTATGATGGGGTCACATTAATTGGTATCCTTTTTCTAGAGCATTTTTGGATCGTGGTACTTAGCACAATATATCTCCTAAAATACAAAATTATTTTTTAAAATCTTGGCACGAAATGAAACTAGATATTTCAGGCTTCAAATATTTCCAAAAATAAAATTAATCCACGAAAGAATCACGGAGATATCGCGATATCAAAATTCGATTGACGAAACGATCGCATCGCTCCATGCTGGAAAATGGCGAGAATTGTCAACAAATTGTGTCATATTAATTCGTAGGCCCCGTTTTGAACAAGATTTACCATAAAATTGCTTCCATCTAAGATGCAAAATTTACAGTAGCTTGACCACAAAATATCAAGGAATCGAATGGTATGTCTGCTTACTTACAAATTTGATGATTTCTGTCTGAAAATTGGAAGGGTTCACGTCAGTGTCGCGAGACCCCTGTTTTTCTGCAAATGCAATCAAATCTGCCGATCTTTTGGCAATATTTTCGTTGTTTTGGGTCCTTTTGCTAAGAAAATTTCCACAATAGGCAAATAAACAACGCTCTTTACGATGGTGATGTCAGATTTGCAATATTTCATCGATTTTGTTGAGATTCATAAGATGTATGAATTAATATGATGCGCGAATTAATGTGACAGCACCATACAGAAGGTGTCCTTCATATTGTTGACATTCACTCATGTGTGAAGCTTATGTTCGTAGTAGATTTTGAAAGAAGAAGATCTACGCTTTAAAAATATGTATTGATTATTGATTCAATTTCTATAATCCCTCGATATATCTCCGTTTCTTTTTTCTTCTGGGACACACTATAGATGTATATGAATGCAGAAGACTATAATGCATCGCACCTGTCATGGAAAATATTTGATTATTTACTGCTATTTTTGACATTCAGGGATTGAAACAAGTATTTTTGCTCAACGGTGAAACGCCTGCAAATGTATGACATATATGCCTTGATTTCAGGTTGGCAGGTGGATGCATATTGAGATTCTGAATATTTGAAGAAGTATCAACATTTATTCACTATGGCCCGTATTCACAAAGCTCACCGAAATTAAGCCCGGCCTAACAAAGAGCAGCCGCCTAACTCATTTTGGTATTCACCAACGTCGGCCTTACTAAACCGCGGCTTAAACCCGGCCTAAAATCGGACGTCATCCGGGCAGAAGAGCGGGAAATAAATGAGCATATGTAAACAAAGCGGGATTCCCCGTATTTTTGATGTCATTGGAATAACGTTAAAAATGGTGGAAATCTTACCAAGACGATGTTCACAAGCTCAGAGCTTCTTGAAAGGTTATCTTCATCTCTACTCTCGGATATCAAGAAGAATTTCATGTAGATTTTAAGTTTAGGTTGCTGGATTCATTAAAATCTCGAAAAAAAAAATGTGAAAAGGCCATCTATTTCAACAACAAATCTGGGGAATATCACAACGCGCAGTGGCGATCAAGAAGGTCTACTCTGAGCACTAACGGGCAGCGGATTTAGCGGAAAATAGATGGAAATTATCAAGATGAACGTGATCAGCTACATACGTGTGCTTCAGATATTTCTACATGGGTTCGTAATTAATTTCATTGGCTTATGAACTTCTATATATCAGAAACTAGTTAAAGAAGAACGAAACCCTGCATTTTATATTTTCTCAGTAGATGGAGAAAAATAAAATGAACCTACTGTGAAAATTTGAGCATAATCCGACGATCCATTCAAAAGTTATGAATCTATAAAGTTATAGTGAATGTCCCGTCATGGGAATCCTCGATTCGGCAACGCCGACCAATTATTAGTCGTCTACGTTCAAATCTGTGACGTATTTGTGGACAGCTCTCCATTCATTCTGTACACAAAATTTAACAATTTCTTCTTTTTTCAGAAAAGTGTTTATATTTTTCCCTTTTCTCGTCAGTATTATAGGTGTTGGATAATTCTTAAAGTATTGTTGGGAGAATAATGTTGAATAGTTATGGTATATTCAATCAAATTCCATAATTATAAAAAATCATGTTACAAAATAAATGGAGAGTTGTCCGCATATCGTCATAGATTTGTTAAGCGTTGCCAATTCAAGGATCCCCATGACATGGGATAATTGAAACTTTGAAAATTCGTAACTTTTGAACGGACTGTCCAATTAAGCTCAAATTTTCACAGTTTGATCATCATATTTTTTTTCATCGACTGATAGCAAATTAATTCCAGGGTTTCATTCCACTTTAATCAAAAAAGAAAGAATGGTTGAACGTATCTGTGGAGAGATTTCATGAATAATAATTTTTAATGATATACGTTAGAGTGCCTATCACTATAATCAGATCCTTGTGCAGTCAAATTTATGAATTAGTAATTTCTGGGTGTTTGATTATTTTTCAAATGTAGGAGTAGTTTAATTCAATTTCATCACACAATTGTACAATTAATTTTATTATGCTGTCTTTATGTATAATTTTGATTTTTATTATGCTGTACTAGCTGTAACTGAGTTATATGTTCCTAACTAGAGCCTTCCATTTAAATGAAATAAATGGGTGTATAGGCCTAAATTATTTTTTGAAAGATTGAACGAGTTCATTTTAATTCCATCACACAATCATACATTTCATGAAAGAAGAAACATTTTGGAAATAGATATCAATCGCAATTGCCTAATTTTCTGAAATGAATTTTTGAAAAATGTAGAAAAAGTTGCTTTATTTCTTTCACATAATGCATTTATAGGCCTACAAGAAAAAGTAATGATATATTGGACTCAAGCATGTTGAATTTGAAATTTAGGAATAACATGCCCTTGTATATTTTTTTATCTTTTTACAGAGAAGGAGAAGATGTATCTAATCCAAGCCCCCCCCCCCCCACACGTTTGGTGTCTTCACTCAGGCCACATGAATCTCTTCCATCTGGTGCCGCAGCGATCCAGCTTCTTCTTCTTCTTCTTCTTCTTGAGTTCCTCCAGTCTCGAGAACTGTACACAGATGGAGTGTACAGGTAATTTAGGTAGTACAAATACGAGGTGCAGGAACATATGACTAAGGTTAACAGTTCAGTCGTTTGTGATGTTTGTGATGTTTGTCAGTTAGGTATTGAAAGGTAATTTCATAAAACCCTTTACTGTCCACATCTAGCTTGTTCTGTCCTAGGACACCGAGCAAGATAAGACGTGTGACAGAGACAGGAGTTTCCATAGGAGAAAGTCTATCAAGGTAGAGCCTCACATCTGAAGAGAAATAAGAGAGAGCCGTCCTTCTTCTGAATACATGGTGCACTCCCCAATAATGTGTTTGACAGTCTCACTAGCTGATTTGCAGGCAGTGCAAAGTGGATCCAACACATCCTTTGTGATTTTACATAGTCTGTGTGATGCGCTGGAAAGATGGTCCAAAACGCTTCACCATGTTCTTTCTATTGTGATTTGTTTGTCAAAAGAGGGCGCTAGACCACTAGTTTGGTCCGGCCCATTTGAGTATTTGTGCCACTAATTAAATGTCTAAGTTCCTAGTGGATGTTAGTTTGAATTCCTTTTCAGGCTGGGAGTTAACGTATGACAATTCTTGAGCATAATACATTCTATTTTGGTTCCTATGCAATCACTCAGAAAGAGTGATATGAATGGAATGAAAAGTAGGAAACTAACGAACGTTGTTTTTGCGATGTACATAAATTGACATTTACTGCACCAGGTGTTGGGCACTCTAGTTTGGTCAAGTATGTATTTCTTACTGTTGTTTTTGCGATGTACATGAATTGAAATTTCCTGCACCAGGTGTTGGGCATTCTAATTTGGTCAAGTATGTATTTTCTAAGGATGTTTTTGCGTTGTACCTGAATTAATTAATTTGTTTGATTACTCGAGAAAAGGAAATCTCCGCCCATTGTGGATGTGGAGACATTGCGAGGGTCGAGGCAGCCTGTACATAATATGTGTGTGCAGTTTATGTCATTCCTGTAAATCCCCGTCCAGAAATGGCGCAGATTATGATTTAGATTGATGTGATGTGCAGGAGCTGTGCGCTGATTTGTTAGGCACGTTGTATTTTCTATAGTGCACAGAAGATCGCAGACTAGCCTCATATGCACGCATACGTCTATTCTCCTTGCACCCTTTCTGCGTGCGTGAATTGGGTCGTCACAGCTCGGTGGGCACGCATAGAGAGAGCACGGATGCATCCCATTATGCAAAATTCCCGCAAGCAACTTTCATTCAATAATACAATAAGACAAATTCAAGTCCGCGTCCGTCTTTTGTGAAGACTTCCTGTATGCGGAAAAAGGATGTGGTCAAATTGACGCTTTGTGGACTTCCCGCATGAATAGACCGGATGCGGGAGGAGCGCGGAATTCGTCGCCAGGGTATTAATACATAGCGCCTTAGGGTCCAACTTCATTTCCTGCGTGTATTAATGGGCAATAAAACGAGGCGACATGAGGGAAGGAGTCGCCATTTTTTCGTTTCCCTTGCCGCCATTCATCATGTCGCAGCTCTAAATTTCGTCTTGCAGATTCGCCCAGTCCGCAGATCCTGTTTTTTGCCTTTACCAATTTTCGCCAGCTTCCGAGCCACTAAATATCATGCATTTTGTCACCGTTTCCGAATTAATTAATAAATTGAGTTTCGATTTACTTTGATTTGGACACTTCAACCTGTTGCTTCTCGCGTGCTTATTTCATCATGTGTCTACCACTTCGAGCTTGTTCCACCGTCCCATTACATCTGGATTTGGTGAGATAGGTGTGAGTGAGAAATTGAGCCTTGATGGTGAGGAGGCGAGGAGGATCGATGATGGAGGGATAGAGGTTCTTGACGTGGGCTGGATTTACATCGACAAACAGGGAGAGTGAAGAATGCTCCTGAATGTATTGGCTGGTGGAGGAGGCAACAAATTCATTGGCAGCCAAAGTAATCATCTTCTTCCAGGCTTGGTAGGTGAAGGGTTCACTGCAGCACTGAGTCAGGTCTAGTAGATTATACTTGGTGAGAATAATTTTGAACCTCTTCAAAGTTGATGCATTTGGGTGCTGACATATTGTGTGATAGAATAGTCTCGATTCAACTCTTGAGAGGGGCAGGACAAGAAATTTACCAAGTAAGCGAAGGTGGGCGAGGTCAACAGACGTGGGCAGAGGTGCTAGTCCTGTGAGAAGGTTTATAGCAGTAGGGCTTGTTCCTCTGTTGAGTAGGTTCATGATTTCTACACCATACAGCATACCAGGAACACAGAAGACATCCCAAAGTACTGCTAGAATGGGAGGAGAAAGGCCTCTTCTCCTGGCTCCTGAACTTGTAAGGCTATAGAGAGTTTTACTACCAATCTGCATGATATTGTGACATCGGTTAGCAGTACGCTTGTACACCTAGATGAGGATGACTATCCTTCTCGGCCTAGGGATGACATCATTCCCACACTTCCAGAGACAAGTTTCTTGGGTGGCTCTATCATTATGGAAGATGACAGCACTCTTTGAAGGGTTTATTGAATAGTGCCAGTGAGTTGAATAAGAGTGCACTATCGCCAACATCTCATTAAGCTCCTGTTCTGTATTAGCAAGGAGGACTACGTCGTCAGCTAAAATCAGTGTGCATACGTAATGCCCCAGAGTACAGCAGCCAATTCCACTGTTCCTCAGCCTTTTGATGAGTCCATCAATATAGACAAGGTAAAGAAGAGGAGATAGTATTCCATCTTGTCTCACTCCTTGTTTGACTGGAAACCACTGGCTAATCTAGTTGTTCCAGTGCTTTAGAGCCCACTGTAGAGTTTAAAAATGATGTACCATGTTATACCAGTTACTCCCAGGTGATAGAGTTTGTACATCAGTCCTGTGTGCAAGACTGTGTCAAAAGCTTTGGCAGCTTCGAGAAAAGCAGCGTACGTGGGTTTCTTGCTTTTAGTATTGTTTTCAACGATGAGGTTGAGTGATATACATGTACATGTAGCTGTTAGAGAGCAGGAGTGATCTTCTTGAAATCCATGCTGAAGCTCATCAGGGACATCAAATTCTTCGAGACATTGGGTAATGGTAGGTTTTAGCAGAGTTTCCACCAGTTTGCAGAATGTAGTAGACAGGGTGATACCTCTGTAGTTCCCTGGATCACACACAGATTTCCTTTTATCTTTGTGGATAGGTATGATAATTCCTCTCAGAAAAGAATCTGGGATGTGCCCACAAGATAACAATGAGCCTAGGAGAAAGAGAAAAAGCCTTCTCACGTTTTTCCCAGAGAAGATGACATGCTCAGCAGATATGTTGTCAATGCCCGGAGCCTTGTTTTTCTTGAGCTTCTTGATTGCCTGATTAAGTTCTTCCATGGTGAGCTCAACTTTCGATGGGGTGATTGAGCTGGCAATGCTTTGTTGGTAAGACTTATTGTTGGGTTCAGCAAGGTCAGAAAAAAAGGCATTGAAACCAATTGTATAACTGCACTTCCAGCATACTCCTCATTTGTAGGTAAGGGTGTCTGTCTCGGATACTTTTTTACTTCTAGATTGCTTGATCAGTCGATAGAAGAGCTTAGAGTCAGACTTCCTTGCGGTTTCGATCTGGTGAATAAGGGCAAGCTCGCGATTTCTTCTCGATCGTCTGAGAGCGACGCAGAAAGAATGCTTAGAAGCTTTGTAGTCCTTCCACAGTTGGTTTGATGGATCCTTGTCTCTACCATTATGCTTCCAGGTTTTCCAAATCAACTTCATAGCTTTGTAAGAAGCATCAACCTTTGAGTCCCATTCATGCTTTGGTTTTCTTTTGATTCCAGATGAAGTAGACTCGAGGTGGGAAGTACTAGTATTACACATTTCTGTAGCTAGTTGATTGAGAACTTGCTCAAGTTGATTCTGGTTCAGTGAGCTCTCTTGGAGTTGATTGAGAATTTTTTCACAAGTTACTTCAAGAGGTATGGTGTATTTATCCTCAATCTCCTTTAAGGTGTACTGGCTCCATTTGACTTGTATTATTTGGAGTGACTGTCAACTTTGTTTGATGGAGGCAGACAACTTTGTGGAGGTTGATCGATCTTTCATGGGTATCTCATTCATCCACCTTATGTACACTTGGACAGGAAGATGATCAGAGGTATTCATCGGATCTTCTTGAAAAGTACTGAACCTCTGCATTAAGTGCATCTGCCGTGTGATGAACATGTCTATGCAGGACTTGTTGACACCATTGTCACTGCATATCCTTCTGGTCTTGTCTTAATCGATCGAAAGTTGTATGGTTAAGCAACAGATCAATGTTTTCATTCCCAATAGATACATTGCCATGGTGACCGCATGTTTCCTGAAAAGTCTTTTAGCACATGAACCACTTTCACATTTTTTCGTGATCAAATATGAAATTGGTAGTTATTATGCAAATAGAACCTAAATGTGGAAAACGGGTCTTGTATGCCATGGTCACCACAATTTTGCACAATTCCAATAGCACTCAATAAAGTTTGTAATATTAGCTCTTATTTACTATATGTATGATCATCTATAGATGTCGCAATACAGGTCACTACTGCAGGGAATAATTTTCAAATTATCGCATCACAATTGCTATGCATTGAAGCAAAGTTATATAGACTCTTACAATTCCCACACACCTCCATGATTTATAAATAGAAATTAAATAGATATTATTTTTTCCTTTTTTGTTTACTCTACCATTGTCCACTGTAACTGCACCAGCACTACCAGTAGCACTGCACCCATTTGGTTAGATTACAGAGTCACAAAATCTCTTTTTGAGGCCATCATCCACGTCAAGCTTCACCGCTCATCATGATGACAGTCTCCTGCGTTCCCTTACTCTATTTAAATTAATTTTATACTTTGTTTCTCTTTTTTTTATATTACTATATTTGTTAAAATATAATATATATTTGTATTTTGTATTTATGTATTTATTAAAAAAATCAAATCAATTCAAATTTCAGCATGATTGCAACACAACAGATGATTTGTATGGCTACTTTTTCACATAGTTCTGTACAGTTATTTGTTTGATATTCTGCTAATCAAGAGTGAAAACTAAAATTGTTCCTTGCTACTGTATCAGTATGACAAAAATGGTACCATGGTGAACATTCAATTTTGTCAAAGTATGGCATTCAAACAATGAAGGTCCAATTTTGTGTATAATGATTTTCTAGTATAGTGTAGCATGGATATAAGTTGGGGAGTCATTAATCACCTTCAGAGATGTTTCTACTTATTACTATTACAAACATAAGCTCAAGTTGATAAGGCTCAACTTTTAGATTACATGAGATAGGAAAGGATTGTGATGTACACAAAATGTATACCTTGTCTTTTCAAGTTCTCTTTTCTCTGTATTCTGTTGTTTTTACCCCCTCATATGTTGAATGGCGAATTTGACTTATGCAGGGTTGACTTTACAATGTATAAACCCTAAACCACAACATCATGGACATTAATGACTTTTCAATTAGTCGCCAATAAAAACCAAATAGGCGGATTAACTAATAGATGCAAATTTTATGCATTCTGTATATACAAATATTGTTCTTCATGACCCAAAAGCTTAGTCTGCTAGAACAGACTCTTGGGTTTCTTTGTGCGCATACACAGAGAGTGATACAGGGTATGCGTTGTGTGTCTGCATGCTCTCCCCAATGTGTGTGATGTAGTCATACATTGCATACCCTGTATCATGCTCTGCGCACTCACACACCGAAAGTCTAGGGTTTGTGCTTTCAAACTACCAAAAGCTTGCCCGTCTAAATAAGAAGTAATTTATGCCAACTTGATCCAAGAAATACACTTCAATAGTTACTAACCTGTTTAAGAGGACCATGTAACTATGGTCACTGGCAAGAAACATGCATAAGTTTGAACATACAATGTATTAGTAAACCAGCATATTCCTTTATCCTCGCATCATCACTAGTTATATCTAAGGGATCAATTTCTCATCCAAACTGAAATCTCTGACTTGGTCAATCCTCAACATACCATCAAACTATCATAACCACTTTTCATCTCTTCATCAAAGTGTACTTCAAACCAACTTTAATAATTGATTACTTGTTCAAATTGATCTAAAGTTCAATGAACTTTATTGATTAAAAACTCTCTAAATTTTACATCTCACAAATTATTATACATTATTATACATGTATGCTATTACTGTTCTTAAATCTATGTTAAATCCATTCCATGGCATATCAACAGAAATTAATATACATGTACATACATCTATTAGCTAATCCGCCTATTTGGTTTTTATTGGCGACTAATTGAAAAGTCATTAATGTCCATGATCTTGTGGTTTAGGGTTTATACATTGTACAGTCAACCCTGCATAAGTCATTCTCGTCATTCAACATATGAGGGGGTAAAAACAACAGAATACAGAGAAAAGAGGACTTGAAAAGACAAGATCGATTTTATAGGCAAGGTTGACTATAATTCTGTACTTGACCGTAATTGAACAAAGATATCAGATGGAATGGTATTGAGGGGCATAGTGGGGTATTTATGACTTTACGATGCAAGATGTTTTGTGATGCTGCACACGTGATGTTGTGATTAATGAGAGCGTAAATGTTGTTCTAGAAGCTGGTACAAGTACATTCAACTTTGCCTCAGTCTAACCTGTTGGGACTGAAGTAATTATAGCTTTGAGAGAATTCAATTTGTAAGGGGTAATAAATATTGAATACAAAAGAGAAGATGACTTGAAAAGCCTTTTCAATTAAGTGATTATTTGACTTATGCAAGGTCGATCAAGCAAGGTTTGCTATACATGGAGTAGGTTTCCTACTTGGAGCTGAAAGATTTCAGAAACTGATATTCCTGTGGAAACTTACACAGTCAAACCATGTTATAAGGAGATCCTTGGGACCAGAGAAATTATCTCTTTATACATCGAAACCTTGTTATATCAGGGCCAAAATACAATAGAATACAAAGAGATGGGACCAGGAAAACTACCTTTTTTATAACGAGATCTCGGCCCGAGCGAGAATGTTACTATCTGATGCTCATGAGTGCGAATGGTTTTAGCCAGTACCGAGAATCAAGTCATTGTATATTACTTTTATATCCCGTCTACAAAAAGAAAGTAGCAGTTTAAATCTTATCGACTGCATCGATTTTTTGCTGTATAATTCCCCCTTTTTCGTACGGGCACCAACGAAGAATCTGGCGAGCAGTGAATCCAGGCAGTGATTTCACTTCAATTTCATCGAACTTCACGGCAATACTCACGAAAAATTGACACTGGAATCTTGATCTGTTTCCGAGTATTCACATTGTCTGTGGAGTTCACAAAATCTTCAATTTTCTCTTCATTATAATTCCTGAATCGTGTACATTTGCCGTCATTTTTGCGACTGCTGGCCTGGCGGCTGCCATCTTGGTTGTTTGTTATGGAACGCCGAAAGGACAACCTTGAGTTGATTGCCCAGACACTGAACGTGATGGCTGCTTTTGGATTCATCGCTGCTGCCTTTGATTTGATCACCGTCACTTTTCATTTGATGGCTCATAATAGTACCTTTCATCAAATATTTTCTTGCCATCATGCGAACACGAAGGCTGCCAGAAGTTTCCCGTGTCGTGTAGCTGGGAAGCAGGGTTTCTCTCGCGCGCGGGCAGAGTCTCTTTTAGCCGAATGTGACGCATGCGCACTAAAAAAGTACTATTCCATGGTACTATTCCATTGTACTATTCCATGGCAAACGGCTTTCTTAGCAAGTCTATTTATTTTTCTCGTCTGTACACTGTCAATGCAACGATCTTAGTGTAAGGGATATAATACACAAATATTCAAGCTTTTACTGCATTACATTCATTGCAATGTGAAAATGAAGATACAGTATGAAAGGTGGATGAATTTGATGGCAGTGTAGGGCGGTAAAATAAAGTAAGTATTGGAGAAGTAAACTGACGATGAAAAATAACTAAGTCAGAGAACTGAAGATTACTGAAGAACTAAGTGTAACTGAAGAGGAGACAAACAGAGGCAAACTAAACACGATGAAGTCTAGTGGTATACTGAGGATTTATTCAGAGGGCTGACTCAGCCACTCGATTCACTCATTAATATTATTACACATTAAATATTCAAATCAAGTAAAGAACTAAAGAGAAAGGAGACACACCCAACTAAAATAGACTAACCCAATTTAATTATTTAGTAACCAATAAGGTAGAGAGGTGAGATGACAAAAGGAAGGAGGAGAATGACCATGGAGGAATGTGAAGATGGTTGACCTAATGAGTTGAACTAAAGAGTCAGGTGGAGGATGTAATGAATGAACACACCTGAATAGAGAAGGAATGGATAAGGATGTCAGAATGAAAAGAAAGGAATCTACAATAGGTGATGGAGTTGATACTTGAATATGAAGAGATGAATAGAGAAAATGCCATACTGCTTGGCAACTGAAAAGGAATAATTGATACATGCAAATCATTTAAAGTCTAGACAGTCAACAGAGGAAAACCCAAAGAAACTATAAGACTAAATCATATCAAACTAATGACCCTACATAAACTTTCTTCCTCACAAAAATTGTCCTCAATTTTAAAATTTGAATAAAACTTTTTCAGGCCTACCAGATCTGCCTAAATGCAGTTGTTAAAAAAAATACACCTAATATGAAAGCAGCAAAATTAAATTATACTCAAGCAGATATGTACATCAAAACTAATACAATCAAATGCACTACTAGAAATAACTTAACCCCCCCCCCCCAAAAAAAAAATAAATAAAAAATTTACATAGTACATAAATATTGAAAGATGTATAGGAACAAAGTTGTAATGATATTGTAACCAACTTTCTTTTAAAATAAAGGTTCAAGAAAAATCCTAATTGTTGAATGGTAATTTAGTTCTTTATATTACATTTACATGTTTTTTTTTTCCAAAAGCATTCACATATGTATTGAAATATTGCACAACTGTTCATTTGATAATGGAAATTTTGATATATAAATGTACAGAAATATAGATTCTTTTGAATATTGCACATTTTTTCATTTTCACAATTAGTAATTGAAATTTTACAGAAATACATAGAATGTTGAATCAACATTTTCTCTCTTTAGTTCAAAAGTTTAGAACAAATTTGGAATGTATAAGAAATAACACAAAATGCTGTTTGACAAAATTATAAAGTTATCTAGAAAATATTTGAGCAAAACCAGAAAAGAAAGTATTCCAAGATTGTATTGCTAAAGCAATTTTTAACCTTTACTCGCATATGGATTAACAATTAATGCTTGTTGAAAATTACACTGAGTTTTTTTTTCCTTTGAGTTATTGCAAAGTTGCAAGTTTGGAAGCGAATGAATCATAATTGGACATGAACAAAATATCAATTTCAACTCCTATGGTTATAATGAATAAAACAGAAAATTGGCTTGTATTTGAAATAGACTAATGTCAATTTTGCTGTGAGAGTAAACAAAATTCTTGTTGAACTGAATTGTAGTCGATTAGAAAGAAAATCAATTTGGTAATAAAAGTATTTTAGTCTGTTTGGTCAATAAAGAATCAAAGTGAATGACTTGTTCTAAAGTGCAATGATTCATTCGTTCTCAGCATTAACAAGATGGTACAACAAATCCATATCCAATTTTACAAATTGTTCATACAAATAGTTCATACAATTTTAACATTCATGCCAGCCACAACTTCCGGCAAAGTGTCACCGGCCCTACGCACAGGAAAGGTCACACACTGGACTTACTGATTAGTAGGGAATCAGACCCAACCTTCTTTGACGATCTGAATGTCATCGATGGAATAGCTGATCATGCAGCAGTAACCATCAAGCTGCATCTTGAACGCCCACGGAACCAATCAGTTGAAGTACAAACGAGAAATGTGACCGCCATCAGTAAAGAAGATGTGTACAAGGAAATCAAGTCCTCCAAGCTCTACTCTACAGAGTTCAAATCAAGCACATTATCATCACAGACTGACCAATATGACGCCATCCTTGGAAATATCAATGAACATGCTCCAATGAAGTCAGGCGCAGTTGTACTGAGACCCCACTCCCCGTGGTTCAACAAAAGCGTTCAAATTGAAAAGCAGAAACGACGTCATCTAGAGATAATGTGGAGAAACTCGGGACTTGAGATTCATTGCCAGATGTATACATCCCAGAAGCAGATAGTGAATCGACTGATTCGGCAAGCAAAGTCAGCATACTACAATTATGAGCTCCTTATTGAGCATGCTAAAGACCAGAGACGACTCTTCAGTATTGCTGATAACGTCCTCCATCACAAGACCAAGTCTCCTCTTCCTAAGCACCAGTCCAATCAACAGTTTGCCAAAGAATTCTGTAAGTTCTTCGATGAAAAGATCCCAAGATCCGGCAAAAGTGTCTGATTGCTGATGACCGACACCTGCCTTCTGCTGGAACACAAGCATCTCTTAGCAATCTGTCTGTTTTTGAAGCCGTAACAGAGGATGAGGTACGGCGTATCGTATCATCATCACCTCCAAAGTCATGTGATCGTGACCCAATCCCAACAATACTCCTCAAAGCCTGCTCGTCTGCTGTCATTCCTATCATGACATCCATCATTAATAACTCTCTCAAATCTGGAGAAGTTCCAGAGGGTTTGAAAGTTGAACAAGTCCATCCAGTGCTAAAGAAGTAAAAACTTGATCCAGAGAACATGAGCAACTATCGTCCAATCTTAAACCTCAGCTTCCTGAGCAAGACACTAGAGCGTGTAGTGATGGGCCGGCTTAGCTCCTTCATCACAAATAATTCTCTACATTATCCATTTCAGTCTGCCTATCGTGCCCATCATAGTGTTGAATCTGCAATCTTGAGAGTCCAGCTCCTGTCCAGCATGGATCACAAGAAGATATCTCTTCTAGTTCTCCTTCATCTTTCCGCAGCATTTGACACTGTTGACCATGACATTCTTCTTCATCGACTAAGTGATAAATATGGTGTTAATGGAATTACACTGCAGTGGTTCCAATCTTACCT
>BQKZ01006716.1:10305-24197 GCA_036244855.1 Temnopleurus reevesii | reverse complement strand
ATGGATGGATGGATGGATGGATGGATGGATGGATAGATGGATGGAGTGATTGATGGAGGGAGAGAGAGAAGGATGAGGAAGGTGGGAATGAGAGATGGATAGTGAAGAAACAAAGAGAGTGAGAAAGCGGATGGACGGATGAGAGGAAGGGAGAATGTCAGAGAGATGAATGGAGAAATAGGGAATGGAAAATGGTTCAGAGTCTCTTAGGAGCGTGTACTAATAGAATGAATTTCCTGCATGGATGTGGTGGTTAACATAGAGAGGAGAGTCAGATGGTGAGGGAAAGAGAGAGAGAGTAAGAGAGAGGGAGAGGGAAAGAGGAGGATGGTGGTTTACGTAACGAGGGCCTGGATGAAGTTGTTTATTTTCTCAAATTAATTTGTTCCTTCTGCCCACAATGCGTGTGCATCTAATTACTCTTCACGTACATACATTGTGTATCATGTATCTCCGCATCTTACATGTATATTATTTCTACTGTACATGCTTCATGCACAGTCAATAAATGTCAAGGCTTTCAATAGGTAATTAACTGCTGCTGAAAGTGAGAATGGTAAGGACAAAAACAAGATAACACAACTCTAAATGTAATTTACTTCACGATCGAAAGATGTCGAGCTATTTATCTGTTTAAAATACGAATATACCTTTCAATCCCCCTTCCCAAAATAATAACACAGAAACAAGAGAACAGAAAATAACAAAAATAACAAAAAGCTAAAATATGAATTTCATCTTGAACATGGAAGAAAGGAAGAAAGAGTAAAGACTGCTAGACAAAGGCAACAGAGAGAGATAGAGAGGGGTAGGGAGAATGAGATATATGGATAGAGAGGCAGAGAGAGAACATGTAGACTAAGAAAGAGAAAAGAAAAAGAAACTGAAGAAAGAGGAGCATAGACAGAAAGAGAGAGAGAAAGAAAGAGAGGTAGAGAACAGGTAAAGAGTAAGAAACAGAATACAAGTGAGAGAATTAAAAGAGAGGGAAAAAGAGAAAGAAGCTGAAAAAATAATTAGATACACAGGAGGGTGTATTGAGTTTCAAATTCATGGCTTTCGGCCCGAAATGATATTTAAATTGGATTATTATGTACTCCATCGTCGTGTTCATGATAAATTGCATACACGAACTGCATAATACATGCATGCTCAAAGTTCACACACGCAAAATGGGATGCCGATATTACATTGTAGGGTGTATGGTGTATGGTGTGACTGAAAATGATTTCAATGTTATGATGTCACTTAAAGGGCATCTTTAATACGTAAAAAATATAATGTGTACATTCATTTATGTACTTATTAAAAGCGCGAATTACCAATTTAGCAAATTATTTATTTTTCGCCTCAGAGAATTTTAGACTTCTGAGAATTATTTAAAGCAAGAAACAATGTTATTAGTACCAAGAAGATGAAAGATAATTGTTCATATAGCCCGTGTTCTATTCATTACAATTTTGTGTGCATTGTGGTGTACTTTTATTCAACATTTCAGTCCATTTTCTGAAAAACTCTCCAATAATCACATCTAATCCGAAAGGCTTTACTGGTTTAGTGATATGTTTCATCATGCTGTAATTGATTGTTTGGTGCCTAGCCCAATCAATCAAAGGGAAAAGAACTCTTCAATAGACAAATTTATTAAAAGACTTACTGGAACTTATTGTGTGCATTTTTTTTAAAACAGTCATGCCTCTATATTGTGTACAATATATCTTAGGGGGTGTTGCTCAAAGGTTGCAATTGATCGTAAGTTGCAGTTGATCGGTACGCGCCAATCAAAATCATTGTTTCATGTGCGTCTTGTTAAATGCGCACACCACGCTCTAATGAAAATGCGCGTTACAATTTGCAAAGTTGCAGTTGATTTTGAGCAACACCCCATTAGTTTGATAATGAAGACCATTTTTTTGCATGTTGGTTCCTGATCAATACCAAGGGTGCAAAATTAATGAGGGTTGCATGATTTTTATTCAGGACCTTGTTACACTAATGGGGTGTTGTTCAAAATCAACTGCAAATCAACTGCAAATCAACTGCAACTTTGCAAATTATAACGTGCATGTCAATGTATGCATGTCAATGTTGTATACAAAACTTTGACACTTCGCATTCTATTTTCATCCATAGAAAACATTGAGACATAAAATGATTCAAATCTACAGGGTATCCCCCATAAATCCCTGACACGTATTGGAAAATATTATTTTTGAGATAAACTATGATAATGGCCTTCATGATTGTAAATTTTGTGCCCAAAGGGTTCTGATTGTTACATAGGCCTATGTGTGAGAAGAATAAGAATGCTCATTATTTTGTCACATTTTGTTTAAAATGGCTTGGAAACACATTGCATATTAGAAATGATATAACTTTTGTCCATTAGGGTGAAAATCTCATCTTTTAATTTCACTGCACATTGTAGGGTTTTGCTTGATCAGATCAAGATTTTTTTCCATTTCATTTATATAGCTTCCAGCAAAAGACAAATGAATATATTATAACAAATTTAGTAATATACATTATCTAAGATTAATATGCAATGTTTTTTCAAAATTAATGTAAAAACTCAGTTATGATCATCTTGTCCATCATCAAGCTCTAACTTAAATTTTTTCTTATCTGTTTTGTTACCATAGAAACCATCATGGAGGTGGGCTCGAGGGTGGTAGCCATCTTTGATTTCGAGACCACGGAGCCCGGCGAGCTGCCACTGAAAGTCGGCGATGAGGTAGAGATCACAGCGCACATCGATGATAACTGGATTGCCGGGATGTGCTGTGGACAGAGCGGAACGTTTCCATCAAACTTTGTCAAGCCGGCAGACGGAGCAGGTTTAAATGGTAAGATTTTATCCTTATGGTGGTATGATAATGATGATGCTGAAGAGGAACATAATGAGGATGATGATGGTGTTGGTGGCAACGAAGGTGATGATGATGGTGAATGATGATGGTGAATGATGATGGTGGTGAAAATGACGATGATGATAATGATGATGATGTTAAAATGGTGAGGATGATGATGATGATGATGATGATGATGATGATGATGATGATGATGATGATGATGATGATGATAAAATGGTGATGATGATGATGAGAATGAGGATAAGCAGGTGGATGAAGAGAGGTTGATGATTTTGGTGTAGGTGATGATGATCTTGGTTAAAATCTACTGGTAATTGTACAGATGGGTAATAATGATAATGATGATTGTAATGATGACAAAAATTGAATAAAGGTTACTTAATCCTTTTCTTTATCTCTTTCCTACGCTTTCAGATAAAAATAAATCATCCTACCCTGTAACTGCAATCCAAGACTATGAAAGCACAACAGAGGGCGACCTTTCCTTCAAATCAGGTATGGTAATATTTTACTAAATTACTTGATTTTTGTTTAGCTTAGGCCAAGAACCAAAAAATGTCACCCAAAAATTAGTTTCATTACCCAAGAATGCCATTTTCTTTAAATAGCATCATTTGGTCAGAGTTTTGTTTTATTCATGCCTAGTTTTGAATACATTATGTATCAAAAATTTGACTAAAATATCCAGCGTCTAACTTTCAGGACTTGGAAATCCCTTACAATTGAATCATTTGAAACCGTTTTCTTAGGTCCTGGTATGCACCGCAAACAAATCATGAGAACGTGAAACATAAATAAACAAAAACAATTTCTTTAAAATGGCAAGAGAAGACAATTCTGCCGTTGGAAGGCTAGTTATTCCGTGTCGTCCAACAGGTGTGCTGATGAATGGCAAATACATGTAGCACGGTTTGTTATTAGTGAATACATGCGCGCATATACATGTATATAAAATCTGTTGTCTTATTATCATAAATTTATATCGTATGCATTGATGTAATTGAACTTATTGAGTGAATGTCTTTAAGGATTTAACCACGAAACGTCCAAAATGAGCTTATTGGAAAAAAATCTTGTTTTTTTTGTTACAGGGAAGGTTATCACAGTTCACCATCAAATTGACGAAAACTGGTTTCAAGGTTCGATAGGCGACAGATCTCAGATATTTTCAGCAAGTTATGTATAAAGCAGAGAGGCTACATTGAACCAACACATTGGCATTATGGGCGAACGCCTTTAAGCACTACTGTATACACAACACCTTCATGATGAGTTCATTAAATATGTAATTGAAATATTTTATTTCTATTCATTACAGGGGAGGTCATTACAGTTCACAATCAAATTGACGAAAACTGGTTTCAAGGTTCGATAGGCGACAGGTCGGGGATATTTCCAGCAAGTTATGTTAGCAGAGATGGCTCCTCGCGCCAACACAGCAGCACATCATCTCAATGTACGTACAGACATATTAGTCATGTTCAAACTGAGAGCCTAAACATTAAGGCCCGTATTCCGATAGCGAGGTTTAACTTAACCAAGGTCTATAAAGTCATTGCCATTTAGACCCTTGGTTTAACTTTTGAATAGCCTGGGTCTAAATAACAATGACTTAGTCCTGGGTTAAGTTAAACCTAGCTATCGGAATACGGGCCTTTGAATTCAGAAATTACAGTGTGAAGTTGAGTTTGTACAAGTCACCTTCTCACCTTCTGTTCTTCTGACCTGCGACAAGGCGTCAAGGGGAGTTAGTACAAGTTGCCTTCTCGCTTTCTCTTCTCAAAGAAGGCACCACGATGATTTTATATAACTTGCCTGCTCTTGTTTTGACTAAAACAAGGTGCCTTGGCAAGTTGAAACAACCAGCCTTTCCGCTGCACTTATAAGCTTCTGTAGGACTGTCTTAGTTTCTGAAATTCTAAGGTTTTTCGTTCTCGGAGTAAACCCTACCCTGAAATGGGGGCTCCACTGCCTCCCCCTCCCCCTCTCCCCTGCGCCCCAGTACCATGGTTCCTGGTAACAACAGGAATGTTATTTTTAAAAGGAAATTAGTACGATCATTAAAAACACAGGAATTGACCCTAAAGCGGTAGACAAGTTTTGGGAGGAGGGCACTAGTTTGCGAGCTGCAGTAAAATTATTACCATAATGCAGTTTTTCAATAGTAAATTAGAGCATGTTCATAGTTTGTTTGAAAGATATCGACCTAGAAATGGCTTAATTATCGCAAAATAAAAAAACATGCTGCGGTCGTACTCCCTCACAGAACATGCCTCACGCTCAAAATGAACGCAAACTTTTACAACGCAGGCAATACCACCGATCGCACCGCCCATTTCAGGCCGACGTTCCCCCGTGCTAAAGCACTTAGCACACCGTAAGGAACAATGGCTGATTGACCTGTTCGACGTAAAATACACAGAATACGAGCAAAAATGTACACCTAATATCCTACATAGATATATTTAGGCATGTAAAGCAACTTGTGAATACATCGGCTCGTTTAACATCACTTTCTGCATCCTGGTCATTACAAATCTATACCTTTAAGATGTATGACGGCATCATTTTCATGCAAATCTGCTTGTATGGCTGTCTTAACAAATTTTCTGAATACATTCAATATTGATATGTGCTTCTTTAATGAAAGCAGCCTAGCAGAATAGAAATTCTAGTGTTTATTAAGTTTTCTTTTCTCTCTGTTGACAGCTTACCAGGCGAGGGCTAGACAGAATGTGACAGGGCAACTCGGCGAGGAGTTAACATTCACGATCGGTGACATCATCACAATCACCGGTAAAGTCGATGATGATTGGTTGAAAGGAACATTGAACGGCAAGTCTGGTCTTTTACCAGCAATATGCGTGGAAACAATCACTTCAAACTCACAAAATGGACTCAAAACCACTGGAACAATGGATGGTTCCGATTTAAACTTTGATGTGTTGGATAAATCATACAAAGGAACAAGTAATTCTGGTGCAATGTCGGAAAGACCTAAGGCAAGAACTTTGTTTCCGTTCAGTGCCGAGCGAGACTGTGAGCTCAGTTTCATGGATGGCGAAACGATCTATCTTCGGACAAGAGTTGATCAGAATTGGCTCGAGGGAGAACTCGATGGAAACGTTGGGTTGTTTCCTGCCGAGTTTGTTGAGATCGTTGTTGATATTCCTCCAGGTTATGTCCCACCTGAGGTGAAAACGAGGGCCGTTTCGACGAAGCAGGGTAAAGCGTCGGGTAACCCGGTGCTGTCGTCGTCAGCAACGCAGGGGGAAGTTGCCGTCGTCAAGCCGCAGTTGCTGGATGTCAGCCAGGGTAAAGGGGCTCCACCGATTAAAGGCCGACGGGGGAAAGTTCTTTACGACTTTAACCCCGAAACGGAGCACGACGTCGCAGCGAAGCAAGGCGACATCGTCACGATAATGAGCAAACCGGATAACGAGTGGTATGAAGCAAAGAACCCATCGGGTAAGGTTGGTTTTATTCCAATCGCTTATGTGCAATTATTAGAGAAGCCAAGAACTCCCTCATTCAAGAGGCCAGCGCCGCAACCGCCGGGGGTCAAGCCATCAAAGAAAGGTGCAGCCCCGAACGCGCCAAAGGGGGCTCCTTCAGACAAAAACGCCAACGAGCTCTTCTCGCTTGATCAATTAGGAGGGCTTGATTCGCAGACTGTCCCTGTGAAACCCAGTAATCAAAACTCTGGTGGATTAGACGATCTTCTCTTTTTCGACCCCCTCGTCGGGGGCAATGATCCGCCGCTTGCGCCAACCCTACCTAGCAGCCATGCCCCCGATCCTTCTCTTCCTCATGCATTCAAAGCGGGAGGCGGCACATTCAAGCCGGTCTCTTTCTCCGGTAAGAGTTCTGCAAACACCGCCACCGTTGCGCCCATGACGGCCGAACCGCAAAGCTCGTCAACGCCTAATCCGCCCCCGCAGCCAACCCGAGGGAATTCCCTTATGGACATGAGCCCTATTGATAAACCCATGTCGCCTGTCATGCTTCCCATGGTTCCTGCGGATGTCAACAGCAGCGCAAGTGAGTCGAAGCCAAGCATGACCAAACAGGAATCTCTTGATAGTCTTTCAAAGTTTGATATTCTCGCCGCGAGGCCGTTCAACCCCACTAGTTCTAAGCAGATCAGAAGTGTGCAGCGTCCTGTGAACCGAGGCGCGTCTTCGAGCAGTATCGACGCGAGCGCCGCCGTTCAGAGCATCGCTGCGCCTTCCGCAGGTTCAGAATCGGTGGCGCATGATCCGGAGCTCTTGACGATATCGCAAGTCAATCAGGACTTGGACCGTGCAATGCAGGAAGGGAGTTCCCCCAACACCAGCGCGGGGTCGGGGCTCCTCACGTTATCCCAAGTGAACTCTGACCTCGACAAGGTTATCCAAGAAGGTGGACAAGATGTGACGCCGAATTTTAACGCAGCGTTTAGCGGGGAGATGGAAGCTGGTGGAAATGCTGGATTCGGCACGGACGAGTACCGACCGCCCATCCCTCCTCGCCAACCTTCCCCGAACCCGTTTGCTGCTGCCGTGGAAGAACAAGAGACCCTTACCGGCAAACCAGCATCCGCAAATCCGTTCTCCGCCGTGACGCCTCCGGAGGTGACGGATAACGCTTTCGCGAACTCGTTCGACCCGCTACAGAGTCTCCCGGACGCTACGCTTCCACGAGACGACAGTATCCCGTCGGATATGTCGGACGATGCCTTTGCTCAGGGGATCAACTTCACCATCAACTCCCCTCTGAGCCTCGCCGCTGAGAACCCTCAAAGTGCCCCCTCCTCATCATTCAAGCTACCTCCGCCCCCATCGCCCGGCAAGCGCCCCACCGCTCCGCCCAAACCGCAGAAATTTGATCCGCGGACCGCCGTTCCCCGCCCTCGCCCGAGGTCCAGCGTAGAGAGCATCGAGGCGGTAATCTCACCGCCGCCGCCATCTCAGAAACCAGCCCTTCCTCCTAAGCCAGATTTGGATATGCTGAGCGATGCCCAACGTGCCACGAATCCGGAGTTGGCGAATTTCGATGCGAGTGTGCAGCAGATCTTTGACACATCGCAGTGGGAGACGGACAAAGTGGATGCGACTGACTCGCAACCTCCTGCTCCACCGGGCGTCACTAGGGGTGCGTCTCTTTTGGACCAGGACCTTGGAGTCATTAGCCAAGGTATGAAATATTTTTATGAAAAACCTCTCAAAAATAGTTTTGGAAGTCATGTTTGAGGGATTATGATACTCATCTGTAAAATAATGTGCCATCCATTCTAATTAGAATTACAAAACTTTGCAATACACTTGAATATTTGGCAATGTCTGAAGTGAAATGGTACAAACTGCATTGTTTTCTAACCAAAATCTGTATCGCTTTCCCGTTTTTAGGAGTAATGAAATTCAATTGTATCATTAGAGAGCATGTAACATTCCCTTTTTTAATGATTTGTCATTTGCAATTTTGATGTTATCAAGGAATGTGCAGTTTTGATAAATGTGCAGCATTTTCAAAAGTCAATTGTGCAAAATTTACTATTTTCAGTCCATCTATTTATCTAGCCTATTTTGGTTTACTGCTGAAGGGAGGTCTCCCAAATAATTTTCCATCTCTATCTATCTTGTGCCAGTATTAGTTGTGAGCTCCTAATTGACAAAAGGATGGATTGATAGTTGAATTAATATATGCAATTTATATAGCGCACGTATCCATTCTCATTACTGAGTGCTCAAGGCGCTTTACATTATTATTACCCTGGCTTTAGCCCGGCAGCCACCAGCGCACTTGGCATTTCAAGGAATAAATATTCCTGCCAGGTACCCATTCACCTCACCTGGGTTGAGTGCAGCACAGTGTGGATAAATTTCTTGCTGAAGGAAATTGACTCCATGGGTGGGATTCGAACCTACGACCCTCTGGTTGAAAGGCGAGAGTCACGACCACTACACCACGGCGCCTCCATTGTTACTTACTGGTTGAAGTAGAGTGGCCTATTCTTTAAAAAAAAATAAAGATTCACTAAAATAAATGGCTTTGTTATGTTTCTTTATTTCTTTCTACTTTTTGTGCAGTTCTACAGCAGCACTCATCCAAGTCACAACCCACTCAGGCTGCGGTGGGTGATTTGCTCGGCATCGGTGGTGTCGAGGAAACGGCGCCCCCAGTGTCCAGTAAACCCAGTCGCCCTGCTCCAGCCAGGCCCGCTATGCCAGGTACGTTAATGATAATGCATTGCAATTTTTTAACATTTATATACAGGGCGGTGTTTCACCAAATCATTCTTAAAGTTATGAACAACTGAAAGACTGGAGTCCGTTAACAAGCGTAATACGCATAAGATTCTCAATGTTTCAGCACAAGAGCTGATACCAGTCGTGCGTGAAATCGTTATTAAAGTGTTTTGTAACTTAGTTAAACACCGCCCAGGGGCCTGTAACACAGAACAGATTGCGATCAATTACAAATCCTTAATACATGGTTTCTCATAGACATGCGATTGATTGAAAGGCTTAGTTTATGTTAGGGGGATAGGTGAGTCTAAAGGCCACGGCACACTACACAATTTTCAGCTGTACAACCTTATGACCTCTTTTGCAAAAATTGAACCACACTAGAATACATCGTCTCACAGTCAGGGCGATGTGTTACCAAATTGTTCTTAAAGTTATGAACAACTGAAAGACTGGAGTCCGTTAACGAGCGTAATACGCATAAGATTCTCAATATTTCAGCACAAGAGCTGATACCAGTCGCGCGTAAAGTCGTTCTTAAAGGGGAACTTTTATGAAACTGTATATTAACTTTTTCTTATTTATCTCTTCAATAAAGATTGATATCCACCACCTTTTTCATCTCTTTTGATTTCATAGAGGTGAAAAATAAAAAAAATGTTATGGTTATTTGGAACGCCCCTCAAAAACGGACTGCGCGGGGTCCGGTGGGTTGGGACATCGATCTGTCAATCATTATGACGACATTGTTGAGCAAGAACCGGCGTTTGCGTGTGTCACTCTATGCATTTATGATATTGTTTGGCACCAATTATACCCGCTATTTGAGAAAAAAAATTAAATATGCGGAACGCGGCAGATTCTTCAGAAGTTGAGGAAAACAGTTCTTCAAGTCCTGACTCGGATTTCGAGGAGGACATTAAACAAGAAGGAGAAATATTAGGGGCACAATCCTACATGTTTGAGTCCGTGGTTTTGATGCAGGCCTGGATATGACGTCACAGACTTCGCCTTTCAAAAGATGTGCCGTAGAGGGGGTATTTCTGGGAGGCGGGGCATAGCTCTCTGACCCAGATAGAAATGTTAATGGAAAAATAATTTTTAAAAATACTAAGAGGCGTATTTTTTGGAAGAAAATGGAATTATTAAAGATTAAATTAAAGAGGATCGATCCCCGAAGCATGTGCGACTCCTTGGAACCGAGAGCAAAGTTGGGTCATTGCTAGATCTAAGATCATGCCTTCCTGGTTGATGCATTGATATAAGGTGTTGGAGGTAGGAGGGAGCCATCTCATGAATGCACTTGTAGGTCATCGTGAGAATTTTGTAAGTGATTCTTTTTTTAGTACATGGTTTCCTATAGACATATTATTGATATCAAAGTGAAAGAACAGATGAAGAGAAATAGCTAAGTATTTACATTTAGTTTCACTTCTTATCAGCCCACAAAAATGTGCTTAACTGTAATGTTTATTTACATACTTGAATGATTTACGCTCTTCTCATATTTTTATCAAGATAAATATTTGTGATTGTCAATTATCTATTCTTTCGAAACATTCTTCTAAAGTGGGGGTAAAGGTCGTGTGCTCAGACCATGGAGCTGCAATGTAATACAAATGGATTACCAACAATAATCATTCTTTTGAAATTGGAGATTCACCGACAGATTTGAAAGCAAAAACAGTTCAGGGCTCTCATATTATGCAATACAGTCAAACCTGCTTTTCCGACCACCTGTCTATAAAGACCACCTTTCTTGAATCCCCAAATGCATTTTACATGCAAACAAAAGTGTCTATAGAGACCACCTGTTATCAAAGTCCCTTTTTTTGTCTCCCTTGGGTGGACATTATAGACAGGTTTGACTGTATTATGTCACAGATTTGTACATCTATTGAATTTGAATATGAATTTGAATTGATCTTATTTTCCACTTTCAAAATTTACAATATTCACAATGATATTTACAAATTTCTATACAAGTAATTACAAATTTATATATAGATTACAAATCACAAAGTAAAACACATAGAATTCTACATAGTAGAATGAACGATTTGATTTCACAAATTCGAAAGGGAAGGAGGACCAACTAAAAAGCACAGCTTGTAGGGTGTTGGTCCACCTATAAAGATCATAGATGGAAATTTAAATGTACCTCAAAGATTGTCCAAAAGGTGAATAAATGTATAACAAATGTTAATAATGAGTATTCAAAAAGAGACGCTATAAGACAAATTATAACGTCTGAAAATATACATATTTATAATAATAAAACATAGTTAAAAAACAACGTTGAAAGAATATTAGGCTTACATCGATTGAAAACAGAAGAGGATAAATTAATGCAGTAGAAGATATGACTTTAATTTCTTCTTAAATATATACAATGAGCAACTTTGTTTGTTATCATGGAATGAAATGCGCGTTCAATCAAGATCTTGATTGTCCATCTTTATTAGCAATTAAATTGCTAACCTTTATTTTATGGGGCTTCGATTAGCAATTATACGTCTCAATTTTTTTGAGACATTCATACAGAGGGGTTAAAGTCCATGCAAAGATGGATTAATGGATTAGGATTAAAGGTCGCACCCTCCAATGCACCCTTATAAATCCCCTTATCATTAAGCCACAGGAATACCTGAAAAATGCCTTCATGCTCGAACGGACTCCCACATACACGTACACATGTAGTTCTAGCCCACTTCAGTGCTCAGTAAATACACAAGAAAGTATAGAATTCTTGTGATTTGGAGCGGGCTGGGGCGTGGGTTTTGGCCTAGTGACAAGGCAACTTTTAATGAGCTGGGTATTGTATACATACACTATACGGACACAAAATACAGTTAGTTTGATTCTCGTTTTGGTGAAGAAGGGAGTGTCTCTATGATAAGTGTTTTTATTGTAAGTTTTGTGCATACTATCGTAAATTTTTGTTTGAGATTTGATTTTGTGGGATATGATGCTTTGATCTGTTCAACCCCTGGGACTTTTAAGGGGGCTGGTGTTGATGCAATAGAATTCATTTTTCTGGTAACATATTTTGTTCAGGAATCTATATCTACTTTTATGATGTTTATTGTTGTACACATTTTAATTGTTTTGTAGGCAAATAAGAAAATTGGGCTCTTGCATGCATGAATGCCATTTTTGAAAATTGTGGTTGGTTTGTCAGAAATGTGTTGGGGAGACACTTCATTTTGAAAATGAAGAGGGTGAAGAAATGACAAGGATCATATCAAAATGACTATTCAGTTATGATATATGACATTTACTTTGCTGACTGAAGTAAAAATGAATTATTTTCAAGTTCTAACTTTACCTTTCTCAACACCCCATTCCCCTTTTCTCTCTTCCTCTCTGCATCTTCATCTCTCTCTTAATATTTGTGTTCAACTCTCTGCTATCATTACTCTCTACCTCTCTCCCCTTTCTTTCTCTCTCTCTCTCTATCGCTTTCTTTCTATTCTTGGTTCCTCTTTTTCTCTCCCTTCGTCTCTTGCTTTGTTACTCTTATGAATGAATGAATGAATGGATAGATAGATAGATAGATAGATAGATAGATAGATACATGTAGATAGATAGATAGATAGATAGATAGATAGATAGATAGATAAATAAATAAAATTCTCTCTCTCTCCTCTCCACAGCCAAGAAGAAGATACCCCCAGGTAGACCAGTACCGCCAAGACTAGGACCAGGTGCTAGGAGTGACGAAGACGACATGCTAGCCCAAATTAGACCAGGTGGAGGTAAGCTCAGTTCTTGGACCATATTCTACCTATCCATTGCGTGAAGCTAATATCAAGCGATGCAGCTTGGCAATACCAATATCATGCATTTCAAATTGGACATATCTATTTCCTGTCTACAAAAATACTATAGTAGACCTCCTTAAATTGTAGTATCTTCCATAAATGCGTGGATCCACCAGATCACCAATTTTAGCAATGTCTGTACCCCAAATACATATGTACAAAACTTTCTAGCGAAAATAAACATATCTTCTACCATTAATCGATGAAAGAGTTATAAACCCCCAAACACTCTGCTAGGAAACCTGTAGATTGTTTTTGTAATAGGATGTTGACATTCCAAGATGGAGTGGTAAAAAGCTTAGGGTGCCACATGCATCCGATTGTGTGGAGCTATTCAGTGGTAAGGAGAATTCATGCCTGAGACTTTTTTTAGCTCGAAAATGGTTTTGACTTAATATTCTTCAGATTTGTGGCCAGGAATTTCTCTGTGAATCTTTCTGAATAATAATTACAAGGTATATTAATTCTACTATAATCGCATATTATGATTATCATGGTTGAAATATTTGTTTTTCCCTGTAGATACATGTAATTTAGTAAAACAGACAAAATCACAAGGATTGTGTATGAAGGTTATAATGATAATAATTATAATAATACATGAGATTTATAGAGTGCCTTTATCCAATTCTTTGAAACATTTAACCCTATTCCAACTGGGGGGGGGTCAATTTGACCCCCCCCTTGACATTTTTCGCGATCGCTCCGCCGCGCAAATTTTTTTCACCGCGAGACTCGCTGACTTTTTTCTTTCAAGTCTTGCGCAACTTTTAAGACTATTTTTGCGTAAATCGGGTGTATAGTTATGTTGCCGCGCCACTTTTTGTACATGCATGTCAGACCGAAAATGGCTCAAAAACGTGATTTTGTGTACAAAGTCAATGTAAATTGTGATTACAGTCAGAATTCATAAAGATCAAAATATTTTCACTTTTATGGGCTGAAATTGATTCATTTTAGCATAAACA
>BQKZ01006715.1:12697-41807 GCA_036244855.1 Temnopleurus reevesii | reverse complement strand
AGGGAATAATCAGGAAAATAGACTCCAGTGTCACTTTTGGGGGCTGTATTACTTTAATTGTATTATTTGCTTGGCCCCTCAACTCAAGTTAAGAGCTTGAAGCTTTCGGACTAACCGAAACCATGCTTTAATAGGATGTGTTAACACTGTATAGATTTTTTATCAGTATAAAGCATCCAATTGAATTTAAGTTGGTTCTACCCCCCTTGTCAATCGCTTTTTACCTTTGCCATCTCCTGCACGTGAGACTGTGCTGTTTGCTGCTCTTTCATGAAACATGTCCATTTTGTTTTCAGCCGTCATGTGCACAATCATTCCAGATGTCTTGGATACATCAGTTCCGAATGTCATTCCAACCACGCCTGGATGTGAGCCAAATGACAAGTTAGAGTACGGCCGGGTATGTAACTACACCTGTTCCAATGAATTAACGCACACCATCATAAATAGCAGATCTCTGGTATGCATTGCTGCCGTTTTACTTCAGGACGCTTCAGGAGATAGCTTTGTTCAACCACAATGCGTAGGTAGGTCTACTCTAAGATTTGTCTTTTTTAGTGATTTTTATTGATTTAATCCTAAGAATCTTGATGGTAGTAAATAATATTGATAAGAGATGGTGGTCGGGTATGGTTTTGTAGAGGTGATGGGGGTGGTCTAGTCTCGAGATGATTAACCTCTTTCAGTCTTAATATGAGGGCCATAGGAAGGATTTTCTGACATGGGGGGAGTAGTGATCTAAATTTCACTAGTGTATGCTGAGAATCCTCTTGCAGCCTTATAAAAGTAAAAAAAATTATTTGTCTGTCAAAAGACTTGGTTTATTTGAACTTATACGCCATAAATTGGTCTTTCCTCATATTATAGAAGTTTGGCATCATTTGCTAAGATGAAAAGCCGAAAAACCAGCAAATTTGCACCCCCCAGGGGGGCTGAGCAGAGCTTCACCTAATATTTTGCGCCATCCATAATGCGGAGTAAGCTCGCTATTCATAAGGACAATTATTCATAAGGATCGCTATTCATAATAGGAAAAGAGGGTCGCTATTCATAACAACACATATGATAAGGGTCACTATACATAAGGACCGCTATTTATGATAACTCGTAAGGGTCGCTTTACATAATTCAGAAAGAGGTTCGCTATCCACAATAACAAATAGGGGTCGTTCATAAAGGTCGCTTTTCATAATGGGAGAAGAGGGTCTCTATTCATAATGGGAGAATAGGGTCGCTATTCATAAAAGCCATTGTTCATGAGGGTCGATATTTATAATCGCAGAAAAGGTTCGCTATTCATAATGAAATAGGGTTGCTATTTTAGGGTCGCTATTCATAAAGGCCATTGTTCATAAGAGTCGCTATTCATAATGGGGAAATTACCTATTTCCCCATTATGAATAAGGACCCTATTTTTCTATTATGAATAGCGACCCCATTCTCTGACTATGAATAGCGACCCTCTTAATTCTTCTATTATGAATAGCGACCCCATTTTTTTATTATGAATAGCGACCTTCTTCTTCTATTATGAATAACGACCCCATTTTCTGATTATGAATAGCGACCCTCTTCTTCTATTATGAATAACGAATCCATTTTCTGATTATGAATAGCGACCCTCTTCTCTGATTATGATTAGTGACCCTTATGAATATTGATTCTGATGAATAACGACCCTTATGTCTTTTTATGAATAACAACCCTTTTCTTCAATTAGGAATAGCAACCCTTATGAATAATGACCTTTATGAGTAGCGAACCTCTTTTTGTTTCATGAATAGGGACCCTTATGAATAGCGACCCTAATTTGGTATTATGAATAGCGACCCTTTTTCAGTATTATGAATAGTGACCCTTATGAGTTATTATGAATAGCGGTCCTTATGAATAATTTTTCGTTATGAATAGCGGTCCTTATGAATAATTTTTCGTTATGAATAGCGGTCCTTATGAATAATTTTTCGTTATGAATAGCAGTCCTTATATAGCGAGCGGACCCCCATAATGCGCCCATGTTGCCTGTATCTATTGTGAATTTTTATCTCATTTTGGTCTTGTTATATTGCTACTCGTTACTCTATGGTTCTCTGCCTTGTGCAGTTGAGTCTGCAATAAATTTTTGAATTGAATGAAATTTAATTGAATTGATACCTGTTTTTCTCCAGAAAACTGTGTTCTACCAATCCCGTTTCCTGATGGGATTATATCACCCCCAGAAGGATGCCGATCAGGGGATACCATTAAAGTTGGATCATCATGCACCTTCACTTGTGATGAGGGTCGGTCTGATCCATCTACCACTGTGACATGCGCTGCCAGTAATTTTGATGGTCAATTCAATCCTGGATGCTCAGAATGTGAGTTATTCTGAATTCGGCAATTCCCCATTGACTTCGTTAAAGACACTGTTTAACATTGCGGTTGCACAATTAAAAAAAAAATCCTCAAACCAAGCTGTCTGTCCTATCTAAATCAACAGCGGATGCAAAAATAAAGAAAGTTATACATGCATTATCAAGATATTTATTAACATTGAATCAAAGCGTAGTACCCATGCATTAATTCCAGTACAAAGCCTATAGAGGCGACGTTTTACATTTTCGTTTGTTTAAAGCACTAAACGTTGATTTTAAAGCCTGATATTTCCCAGTTTAGTTTGTATGCACCATCAATCTTTCAGATAACCTCTATCATCTGGCAGTTGAGAATTTTTAAAATGAAAACAATGGCTTTAAGGAAGATCAGGTTCCTGTTGTCAGAGGGTTTATGATTTCCAAAATTTTTCATAATGAGGACAGCAAAAAAAAAAAATGAGAGCATGACAAATGATGATTGTATACTAAAATGAATCATTCTTTCTTTTCTCAAAGTTTTCCGTATTACACACTCCCTGTAGTATATTTAAACATTTGACCATGTTAACCTGGTAGTCTTGCACAAAGTCTTTGGGCATTACAAAATTCAGTAGTGAATCACTGAGCAAATTCACTACTGGAAGATCACTCATAAATTTGTACAATTTTATTCAAGATTTTATGTTTCTGAAAACAAGCTAAATGGCCTTGTGTTTTGAACACACGACCCAAAATATTGATTTTGTTTTACTTTTCCACATTTCATTCTGTATACATTTGATAAAAGAATAGAAAGAGTCTCAAAATTGATAATATTCTAAAGTATTAGAGCTATCACATCTTTGAATATGATTCAATTTGGTAACATTTTAATTGATTGGAATATTTAAATAAAAAGAATTCAAGATATTATGGTTGTCAATTAAGGAAAGTATTAGTGATTAATTTTTTTGCAAAACAATTCCTATCCTAAATGGGGTAAACCTTCCCAATGACTCTTATAAAAACATAAATATGTTTAAGAGCAGGTATCGCACCTGTATGCTGAATGACAGTGAAGTAAATTTCTTCTTGAGACATTGCTTACATATGACTTTGTTTACTTTGTTCAATACCTTCTTTCATTATTTTCCTAGTTGGGATTGGTCAATATAAATGTAAGGCAGTACTGTTAAGGTAAATCTGGTGTCATGCATGCACACCTTAGTCAATGACCATATAAACAGACCTGGAAATTTAGGACAGTTTAAATCCTTTCTATTTAGTAAATTTTGCCATGAATCGACCATGTGATCAATTCCTGAACTCATTGAGTTCTGAACTATGTAATTCCCATAGACATTGTTCACGGACTACTCAGGCCCAGTAGTTAATGTGTGACTTCAAGTACTGTGTTGAACGCTGGTGTTAGCGTTGCAGCAACACCAACACCAGCCTCATCACCAAACTTGAGGTATGTCAGTGTTCAGCTTTGACCTCGTAAGATTCTGACGTATTTCTGGTCATTCATGTTGATTGCTGGTGTTGAATGTGATCTGCTGAATGGAGGATCACGGTCAGTGTTGACGATTTACGTGCAGTTTCCCTATTCTTCAACACCAACTCCTAGGGATTGGGAAAATTGTGACTTCAAGTTGGGTGTTGGTGTTGAAATCATGCATTTGTTTTCGACTCGCAGAGCAGGAGCAGTTTCGCTATGACAACTCGTGAAATGTTGATGGTAAATTCACTTTATAGTGAACTTGGTTTATAAAAACTAAAACCTCATACTTTATGTTGGAAGGCAATATTTTTCCATCTGGATTTCAAAAATGATTCACAATTTTTATTAGTTAAAATTAATTAAAGAATTTCAGACCAAAAAATATTTTATTGTCAAGCTATTTGTGAGGCTTGGTGCGAGCGCGCTGACGTCACGTGGTGTTGAGCGATCAATACGGCCATCGTATCTCTTCTGTAAACTGACCAGCGACTGTGTTGGAGCTTAGTTTACAGGCTGTTTCGCTCTCTCAACACCAACACCAACACTGAATACCATACTTGAAGTCACCCGATGGATTAATTTTCTCTGTTTTCTCAATTTAGATTTAACATGCCGGGTTGTGCTGCCCAGTGTAAATAGTACGTCAAACTGTACAGAAAGTACAGATGTAATCTATGGTACAATATGCTCCGTTGAATGTGATGAGGGCTATGGCTTGGTTGATGGCATATCTACTGCGCAGTGTACAATGTATGGTGACCTCAGGCTGCCAGAGTGTGTTGGTGAGTAGACTGAAAAACTGTTTTTTTTTTAAACATTTTTTTATTTTATTTGTCACTGTGTATTCCATGAAACGAGAGAAAGTGTCAGTCAATCATTGCTAATAGGACATATATAAGTTGATGTGTTGTCTTACAGTAAATACCACACAAAAAAAATGTATGTATGGGTAAAATGTCCCACCCTGCTGTGTTCCCGTAAAGCTCCCTCCCATTTATTTAGGTGTATGAGAACAATTAAGGCATTCATAAAAAAACTCTTTTGTCAAATGTCTTTTGTAGGAACTGCAGAACGTTTTTAAATTGGTTGGGGGGGGGGGGGGGGGGGGTGCGATTAGTGCTTAGAATAATTCTGAGGATGTTCGGAGATGTCCGTAGATTTGAACTTTGTTCATTAACTGAACAAAGNTCTTTTGTAGGAACTGCAGAACGTTTTTAAATTGGGGGGGGGGGGGGGGGGGGGGGTTGCTACCAAAGTAGGGTCTGTGTATTACTATTTTTGCAAATTTACGTAGATTTGAACTTTGTTCATTAACTGAACAAAGTGGTGAGAGCTGCAGTCCCCCCCCCCTCTCAGTCCTCATGAACATCTGCACTGCTATTGCCAGGGTAATTATGCTACATTGTAGAGCATTTAGGGACGACTGATAATGTTAGTGTTAGGTGCTATATAAGAACGAATGATTATTATTAGTAGTAAGAATGTTAACGAATTCCGTGACTCCATATACAGTATTAATATTTTTAATGTAAAACTTTAGACATACACCACATGTATTAAAAGAATGTCCCATATTCTTGTTACTAATACAGACTTTTCTTGTTTTCCCTATTTTCAGCTATGTGTTCTGTTCCTAATTACACTAGTCCTCTATTGAATGTCAGAAGTGATTGTGCAGCTGATAGTTTTGTCTTCAATGAGACAGATTGTATTTTTGAATGTGAGCGGGGATATGAACTGATTGGGCAGGATCATTCTTCGTGTACAGGCGGTGACCCCATAGTTCTGCCCGATTGCAGATGTAAGCAATAGTATTATATCAATATTAAATAGGAACTTGTTATGAAAGATATGAAAGATAATAATACAAATGGAATACAAATTAGCATTAAATCACTTTTAATAACAAACCAAAATCAAGTAATGAGAACTAATATGTAGCTATAATTGCTACAATCTGGTTTAGTGTAAATGATGTAAATTGAAAAGGGCTTTTAAAGGTGCCATATTAACAATCAAATGCTTAAACATGGTAGAATGATTAAAATGAAATAATATATAATCATGGAGAAGCAGCTGAACTAAATGTTTATTAGGACAGAAAAAAAATGTATATGGTGCAAGCCTGTAACTGTTTCCTGATGAATGACGAAGCAAAATCTAATCTATATTTATCAAATGTTCCATGCACTCAAAATTTGTATTTAAAATTATGAATTTTGAGGGGATTGGCAGAGTGTTATTTTTAGGGGATACAACCCCCACCCCCAGAAAATAGTAACTATGTCGGTCTCAGAAAAATCCATAATTTCAACTGGTAATTTAAAATAATTCCACTGGATATTTGATTTGTATCCTACTAAACATGTATGAAAAAATCCCAATAATAAAACTAAAAGGTTCAAATAGTGGACCCTAAAATAAAGCAAAGACAATTCACTTATCTTGCTGAGCTGCCAAAACTACAGAGAATGCATGGACTACACTGGGACTTTTTGTGCAACAACAAGCCAGTGCCTCAATAGATACGCGCAAAAGGTGCTGACTATATTAAAGTTTTATTGTGAGATTATGGTATGTGATGGCGTAAATGAACTATTGATGACGACGTTCATGGTCTAGTGCGCTTGATGGTGACATTTATGGTAAAGTGAGCTACGAATGTCGTTATCAATATATTACTTGTAGCAACTTTTCGGAGTAAGTCTTTATTATTGCTGATCATATGATGCTCTTTGAACCAGTTAGAAAACAGAAATTAATGTAGACTTATCGACTGAAGGTAGGATATAATTTATCTTATGTATAATACATGGCACTTAGCAGCTGTCTGATTGTCTGATTAATTCTTGTTTTATTCTGTTCTTTCATTGGATGAAATATATTGTTTACCACTTTTACAGGTACACTGTACAGTTTGCTTAATCTTCTGCTCAAAGACTATAGTTTTAATGAACTGTCTGAATACGATTAGATAACAGTCAATAAGCATTTAACTGATGTGAATGAATGTTCTGAATTACTTTGGGAACTGATATATTTTCTCTATAAAATATATTCCCATATGATTCATTTCCACCACAGATAGTACGAGGACCTGTTCTCTGTCCTACTGCCCACCACTGACCAGTAGTAATTGTGGATCGAACACTGCCATCCCCGCTGGTAAGATCTGTGAGTTTGAATGTATGGAGGGATACACATTGCAATTGGCTGCTAGAGATTACATGGAGTGTGGTTTAGACGGGGTCTTCCTCCAAGGTCTTCCGCTCTGTTTTTGTGAGTATATAAATATGTGCTTTTAAATGGACACATGTCAGCCAAGCGAGGGAGCTCAGAAAAACATATTTAGCAGTCAAAAAGCACAAAAAAAAATATTGTACCTTTCTTATGCAATGGCAAGAGTTTGGTTGTTTAATGAACCCCATTTTATGAAAAAGTGCTTTTAATGTTCTTGATGTTTTTCTTCGCTATTAAATTCAGATCCATGTACCAAATATCTACATGATGATGAAATTGTAATCAAACACGAATATTTTTATTTTCATTTCCTTTTCTTCATTCCCTTTTCCCATAATGGGTACATGTAAGAATGGTAATTGTATATCACCTTTGGTAATTAATGGCTTTTATATACTTCCTTTCTCATAGCTTCCTGTGAAGTGGGCTGGTATGAGCATCCATTAAGAAATACCAACGCAATTTGTCCGTCTAACAGCACCATTGGCACAAACACTGTGTGTGATTTTGAGTGTGATGAGGGATATCGCCTGGTTGGAAGTACCTCTGTCAAATGTCTGGCGTCAGGAAACCTTACGGCCCCCATACCTACTTGCGAAGGTAAGATTCTTTGAACATAAGTCTTTGCAGTAAATGCTGTAACTTTATATTGAAAAACGCTGGTAGTCTGAAAGTTTCAATAAGCATATATATCATCTTCAGGAAGATGTATAATTGTCACCTACTAATGGTGAGAATATGCTCTTCAAGAATTCGAGGACAATTGCAATGTCCATTTTGATTCTGTGATCTTTATATTTTTTGGCGTAAATCAAAGTGTGAGAGATTCTTTATGTAATTGCAGTATATTATTCAAATTGGTTTAAATTGGGCAATATTAATGAAATGAAACAAATTAATAAATAAATAGATAAATTATTTATATGCATTTCCATCAATCTAATCAAATTAAAGCTAGGAAGGGCCATCCAGACGGTGAACGTTTTTCCGTTTTTTGGCCCAGACACCAAAGCCCTGGATGACTCTGATCTTCCTCAAAAGAGCTGGAGCACACTCTATAGAGACTCCAACTGGGTTAGAAGATTCAATGCAATCATGATGGGGACTTTAGGACTCGTTAGCTGGTGTCTGTCAAACACAGCATGCATGAACAGCTTGCAGCCCACGTTTTCTTAACTGCCCTGTACTCCAAACATTTCATGGAATGACTGATCGATCAAACCTTTCTAATTAATGCACAGATCCATTGGCTCAATCAATTGTAGGAAGTGGCAAAAAAGTACTATACAAGTCTACCAACAAAAATAAGAAGCTTATAAGACATTCTGCTATTGAAACTTTATAAAGCTGGTTTATTTTAGACCATAGTTTGAACTAGGGGTTTGTGTCAATCTACACGTGTTCAGTGGACTAATTTAATGCGCGAAATAAGGTGCGCATGTATAAGATGTGGTCTAATGAACATGCCGCAAACCTATGTTAGCCATATTGAAACCAGGTTTAAAGCATGGTTCAAAATAAACCACCCTCGGTAACTCCACCCATTTTCTCACCAATAATTATTTTCCGGCAGCTGTCCAGTGCTACTTTGTTGGATATGTCGGTCTCTCCAGCAACTGTACGGAGCAATCTTATGTTGACTATGGAACCGTTTGTGAGTTCTCCTGCCCTGACGAGTTATTTCTTGATGGTGATGGACGAGTGGAATGCTCAATGGACGGCATAACACCCCAGCTGTCACCGAGATGTCGGAGTATGTGTTACTTTCTTGTTTATATTATGCAACTGTAAAGTATCAATTGTTCATGTGAACTTTTTGTGCACTGGGCTGCAATTGTTTTTGAAAAGGTCTTGATATTAAAAACATTGTTCTTGATTATCCCTGCAAGAAAATGCTATTGATGGAAGAATATGAGCAAATAAGACTCTTATTGTGACTTCCAGAACAGTCGAAGTAATCTGAGTCAGAATAAGAGGCCATTCAATTGAAATCAATGAACTCTTTGCATGAGTGCAAGTTGTGAACTCAGTGCTTAATGAATTAACAGTACTAATAGAACATGTTGTGATAGAGAACTTGCCCAGTTTAGCACAGCTTAAAAACCCGGTTAAGAAATGACAAGAATTATTTTAGATAGCGTGGTGGTGAAGTAGTTCTGACTCTCGAATTTCAACCAGATGGTTGTAAGTTCTAATTCCAATAATGGGGTCAATTCCTTCTGTAAGAAATTCATCCACATTCTACTTCACTAAACCCAAGCAAGGTAGGAAGAAATCCCATGGAATGCAAGGCAGCATAGTGGCTACCAGCTGAGGCCGGATAATGAGTGAAAACTTTTAGCGCCATGAGCACTGATAAGGTGAAGAGGTGCACCCTAAGAGTAGCCACCATTATTAATATTATTAAAAATTAAAGTTCCAAGCTTCTACCAATCTTTTGATTTTGCTGGTTAGCTTTTGTCCTCTCCTGAGGACTTTAATTCTCAAGCTTCATAAAGTCGTTTGGCATTTTACTCCCTATCTCTGTATGATCAGCACTGGTCCATAGATGGGGGACAGTGTCTCTATTCAAAGTAGGCTCTATCTTGTCAATCCAAGAGATTCTCTGACCTTCTTTTATCAAACATTGGTCTCGTATTATATGGTATTTTGTATTTCAGAAAAAATTGTCTTGATTGCATTTTGGAATTTAACTCTCATTAGAAATGGTCATTTCCTTAGAATAAGCATTTTTCTTGCTTTTGCTCTGTAGCTTGGAGAGGTTTTAACTTAATATTTTTATTTTTTGTGCTAAACCGCTGGAAACAAATAATGTCAAAGAAATGACGTCATTTAGTAAGTCATATGTTTTCATGTGCTCTAGTCTTCCTTTATTTGCTTTTTGTTCTAGAGTTAATCGTGAACATTCCTTGAGTTTCTGATTTACAAAATGTACATGACAACCAAACTTTCAAATCCTGATGGTTGAATGTTCTCTTTTATTCAGGGAAATGTTTCCTTCCTTCTTCCTTTGCAACTGGCACCATTTCTTCATGTATTGCTGGTAGTGATGTATATTATGGTAATAAATGCAGTTTTAGTTGCGAAGATGAATATGAAATGAAGGGTGTACCCTCTGTGGAATGTTCGTCAACTGGATTATTTGTTCCTGATCTCCCAACCTGCAACCGTAAGTTGAATTTAGATAAACTGTTTATTTTTAGGTGATATGTTTTGAGTTGTTACTTTGTAAATGTACAAGCCCATGGTTGTGACATATATCTTGCCCTAGTATTTCCAATATTTTGCAGTTTGTAAGTTATTTGTACCACAGGGAATTGGAGAAGGCCAATATGCACCGTAGCAATTACGTTTTTAATTAATTAACTAATTCAGATCCTGATATACTAGCCCAATCATAACATGCAAAGAGAGGCTCCGTTTCTCACCATGCCCTTTTCAACACCCATACTTCATTCAAAGATTTTGTTCGTAGGAAACATTGTTGTAGGGATTTACGTTCTTGGCTATGTAGATTGTTGTAGCACGTACTGCATGTCCAAAACGGGCTAATTATCAAGGTTTAGATCAAATTCTGCTTTTTGTGCTTTTTGAAAATATTCATACCCACACCTCTGCATCCAATGACTTCAAAATTAATATGCACATGTTGATGACGATGAAATGAATCTGAGCATAAATTGTGTATTGCTATATTTATACACACAGACCTCTATAGCAATAAAGATCTGTCTAGAGTGAAATCTCTTAATTCATAGGTTTACACTAATGTGATGCTACTTGTCAAATATAACTTGTCACATAAGATTTTAGCAATCAATTCCAACTCTGCACTTCAGACTTTAAAACAGGAAAAAGCGTGGCAATGAGTCTGCCTGATTTTTTCATGGCAAAATTCTTGATGCCGTTAAACAGAACCCTATTCTCAGGAAAGTATTCTGTTTATATTTCACCCTTATTTTTATTAGCATCTTGTTAACCTCTTGGTCATTTTCCAAACTTTGATCAACTCTTTTCTTATTGTTTTCTCCAGTCCGTTCTTGTGGAACTGTATCTTTTGATTTGTATCAAGTGAACTCTACCTGCGAGGATGGTGAAGTTTTGAATTCCACTGATACGTGCTTCTTTGAGTGTATAGCAGAAGGATTCACAATTTTGCCAACACACACTCAAGTGCAATGCATCCTAGAAAGTAACGTTTGGCGGATGGAACCTTCCTCTCCCCCTACGTGTCACAGTAAGTATAAGCCCAAATGGCCTGTAAAAAATTGCACTAGATAAGGTAATCGCAGGCTCACTGCATATCCTCCCTGTTGGCTCAGCGTTTTTTTAATAAAAAAAAACGCTGTATGGGCGCACAGTGTAAGCTGATCATACTGTTAACTGTTGAGCAGCTTGTCTCAAAAGAGTGTACACCATACATCAGTCCACCGTCCAAGGAGCGTTCCTAATTTTCAAAACCGCTGGGCCGACATAGGTTACAAACACTAAGATGTGAGTTGCCTATCACACAGTTGAGCTGAAATTTCGGATTTATAGCTTCTCAACTAAACTTCGAGATGCTATAGTCATTTATTTAAAAAACACTCATGCTTTTAATTATGATAAATTCATGCATGAAAACCATACAAATAATAAACATGAAAGAATATTTAAATAAAGCTCAAAAAATTCTTGACTTTTGTGTAGATACTGACTTTCGGAATTTGAAATGACAAAAAGTTTCAGTTTGAAAATTTAGCGTGTTGTACAATGTTTGTCAAATACTTTTGACCTTTAGTAAGTCATGGAAATTCATGGAAATAACACACAATGAAAAATTTCAGCGTACATAATTATATACAGTATAATGTTTTAAATTCTATATATGTTTATTTGTTTTTTCAAAACAAAAAGCCTAGGGTCTGTGTTTGGAGACTCGCGTTTTAGACGCCCACTAGTGATGTGCAAATATCTGTATAAGTGCAACATTGTGTTGTATTTTTCAGTGCATGCTTTTGTGTATTTGAATTTGTTGTATAGTATGTTTCTGTGAGTGAGTGTGCATCTGTGTGAGCTCAAAAACTATTTAGATTTGCCCATTTCCATCCTTCTTGTGTACAATTCAAGTTTACAGATGAACAAAGCTTCCACAAATTGAGTTTATGATGAGAAAAAACATGAACAACACTTTTTAATCATGAGGTGAAAGGTCAAAGACATTTAATGAACATTGGACAACATGCTATATTTTCAAACTGAAACTTTTCGTCATCACTATCCATAATCGCGTTGAAAAAAAAAACTTTTTAGCTGCCCCTGTTAACTTTTGTAGTTTTACATATCCCGTTGTCATGTTCGAACGTTATCGGTTGATAATATTTTGTATTCGATTTGCACAAATCTGGGCAAAATAAAAAAAAAATCTGCACATATATAACATTCTTGGCACACATCACGGTTTTTACAGATATGGCTCAACACCCATGATGGGATTAGGATTATATTGAATGGTGATGACTAACTTTTTTGTTTTGTTTAGTTGGATATCCCTTGATCAATGCCCCTTAACCTGGATCACTCTCTTGCTATGGGAGGCAATAGAGCCTATTTTACTCAAATTAAAAAGAAAAAAATATCCCCTATTATAACTTATCAGAAAAATAGAAATCCGATGAATAGTAAAATGTTTCCCAAATTGTTCATATGAGACATGCATCAGGGATTCAGATGTCCCAAACCTGAAAATCAAGCAACCTTAATCAGTGGGTACTGATCATCAGCAAAATCTCTTAAAAAAATTAGTGCTGTTTCCATTGGGTCAATTTAAAGGACGTACAATTCTAGGTCAAAAATGTAATTCTCTTTTTAGGAACTGATGCTGTAGAACCATAGTTTTTGCCAACTTAGTGAAATTACACTCCATGCATCAATGCTTCCAAGAGCAGATAAAACATGAATTATAAAAAAAAGATATAGTTATAATTAACTGTTTGTGCAAATTCAATAATCTGTCTATGAATTAAGTATTTTGAAAGTTGTACTAATCATCATTATTGCGATACGTGAGTTTGCAAGTTTGTAAGAATCTGTGATGTCACTTAGATATATCCCCATGATTCTTCTTGATTGATTTTTTAACAATCAATTCATTTCAAATTCAATTGAAGAATTGGCACAGACTGGTTGCCATCATGACATAATTTTTTTTCCAACCCTGCCACTTTCTAAATAACCTCAAAGCCATTCCTTTCTCCCAGTAATGTATAACTTTTTCACTTAATTATTTATGATTCTTGCTTTTATCGTTTTTGTATGTGCTATTTTACTTCATGTTTTAAGCATCTCCAATGTTCTACATTAGTATCATCTTAATATTTTTCAACCAGAGGAATGTACACTTCCTTCTACCTTTCCACCTGGTCTGAAATCCTCATGTGAAGCTGGCGAGACGATATATGACGGTTCAGGTGGCTGCACTTTTTCATGTACCACAGAATATCTATTAGATGGATCTGACTTTGTTGACTGTGCAGCGTGGGGACTATCTCCAAGTATGCTTCCAACCTGTAAAGGTAAACTTACACTATTACACTGTTATGTTCCTGCTTTGGAAATGGTAGCTGTAAATTGATTCACGTAAAAAGTACTGCATAGCTGGATAATTTCGCGTTAATTTTTTGCGAATGGTTAGTCCATGAAAATTTTTGCATGGTATTGAATTCGCCGATACAATCCATACAGAAAAGTATAATCTACCGACCTGACTAATAAAGATTTTTCAAAAAAACAGAAAGGGATTACTGCTACAAAAGAATCCGTTGAAATGCCGAAAAATATCTAGAGATTATGATTAGAAATTCAAATATACATGTGATTGAAACATTAATAGCGCTATCGTGCCACTTCAATACGCACTGTGTGAAGTACTGCTTATGTTAACTTTTTGTATGAATTATAACGGATTATTTTTGTAGTTCTAAAATTCAATTTCACTGCATAGAGCGCGAAAATTAAACCCCGTGAAATTTTCCGCTATACAGTAAGTGGCTCCTCATTGCTCTGTGAGCTACAATTTACGTAATGCAGTTTCTCAATAACAAATTAGAGGATGTCCACAGTTTGTTTTGATAACATTGACCCAGAAATGACTAACTTATTCATCGCCAAACTGAAATGACAGTATGCATCCTTTTTTGCCAGCTCAATGCCTCACACACAAAATCATTGGAAATTCAAATTGCCCGTAAACTAAGCAGAAAGTCTGTTTGTTTAGCGCCTAAATCAGCGAGACAGGAAGACCACCTGCAGTCCGTAGGAGTCACGGTTGGTTGGTCCGTCAGCTAAACTAAAATATGCCAAAAAACCTGCATATATACATTTAATTTTATGCATGTAAAGCAATGCGTAAATATGCCAGCCTATTTCACACTATGTGATTTCTTCATCTTGTCCATTGCTGATTCATATACTCTAAACTTGCCTTGTAAGTAAAACGTTTTTGGACAAACTTACATTGAATCAATAAAGGCAGTGGTAGATTAAGAATATGCACTCATGAAACAAAAGTCAACTTTCAAGATTTTATAAAAACACAACAAGAACAATTCCCCCTCTTGAAATTAGTGTTAATTTTTTAATAGACTACTATCCAGTATAAAATTTTGCCAGTAATTTTGACCGTGCGCTCTCTGTTTAATTGCTTATGAAGCTTATTATGACAAAGAAATTATATGTGAATGCAGATAACATAGGAAAGAAGTATTTCTAAATGTTAACTTTTAAAAAGTTACTAGTGTCTTATTGTAAGTTAGCTCCTTTTCTTGAAATCATTCTTGTCATGTACACTGTGGTGAGTTTTTTTTTTAATCTAAAGAAATTACCACATAAATTATGATATAAGTCTATTGTATAACAGATTGAGTTATACTGTATATAATTGACTTACAGATTAATATTAATGAACAAAATAGGAAACTTTTTAATCGTAGAAATTAAAGACTGAATATAATTTGACCTTTCAAATTTCCCAGGATACTGCGATATTGAGGCAGATTTGGATTCAAATGTACGCAGCAGTAATTGTTCATTGGAAAAATTGACTAATATGTTCGTGGGTGAAACATGTGCTGTCGGATGTCGTAATAACTATTATGTCCTGGCTCCAGGCTCACCGACCTCTTTGACCTGTGCTGCAGATGGAATCACACATCTCCCAACATGTGAATGTGAGTCTGCATTCAATAGATAATAAAATCTGACATTTTTGCTAATTTGGTGGCCATAAATTCGCTAAAATTTTGACTCATAATAACTCCTATTTAAACTTCTGTGCAATAATCTGGTAATATATATATGTAAATATGTCCAAAATTCAGTTGATTTGCTAAAATCTATGTACACCTTAAATTCAGTTGATTTGCTAAAATTGATGTGTGCCAAACTATCAGCTTTTACAGTATCATGTAGATGAATAAGACAACGCTGACAAAATTGGGCAGCAAACTATTGTACCATTGAGGGGAATGGTTGACTCTGTGGAGCAGAGAGCTCTACATAATGAAAAACCGTGGACATTTGGTCTGAGCTGTGATACTTGCTTACGTGTACATTGCATTAACACTGGATTGCCTACTCTGAAATGCGCACTCATTTTTTTTTCTTTATTTCGGAATAGTATATCCTTTAATTTGTATGTATTTTGTTTATGCTATTTCTGTATATTATTGACATTTGATTTTCTATTTTGAATATTGTATTGATGTATACAGAAATTTGTTTGTTGTAGGAAAAAATAAATATTATTTTGAATTGAATTGAATTGAATATATCATGAAATGGGCAAGACGATATTAACTTTTAGAATATCCATGTTATATTGCATGAAAATAAATCATTTCTTTGCAGATCTTTTGTGAAAAGTTATTATGCACCATTCCTCCCAGCCTGAGTCAACGTAAATGAACACGAATATCCTGTAAATTGAGCTTGTTGATATTTTCAGTGGATCATAAAGTCTGAACGCATAGTTCGATTTGTATGGAACGTGCCTATAAGTTTAGAAAATTAAAAGCTTTTTAAGTGATTGTCAGATTTTGTTCGAATTGTCAGTTTGTTCATCACAATTTTCTTCATTCACTGAAAGTAAGCGAATGCCAGGGGGACAGATACTATGATAAATCAGAGAATTTATTCATCAAACCTTCCCCGCATTGTCATTGTTATTTTTTACCTCTTTATTCTTGCATCTAGATGTGAAATGCTCCATATGTACATATAATGAGACGCTAGTCAACTCGACCAATCCTGATTGTGGACCTGGAAAGGCTGTGCCTATGAATACTTCGTGCCTGTTTCAATGTGTTAACAGTGATTACATACGACAGGGATCCAGTACGATTTATTGCCTCGAAGATGGAACAATGTCGGATGAAGTACCCACTTGCTTACGTAAGTCATGTTGGGTATGGGAGCTTACCTTTAAACATGGCAAAAAGAATGCCTGGGTAATGAGGGACAAAATACTTACACAGTCCATTTAGATCTACCTATTCTATTTGTGTATAATGTGAAACAAAACAAGATGACAAGATAGGAACATGAACTGAAACGGAGAGATCTGGCGTAGCGAAGACATGGTAAGACAGTGTTCTTATGGATTCAATCTGATGAAGGATGAAAAAAGGAAAAATTTCAGATGAAATAAATGAAACTAGTTTACTCCGAGGACTGAAAAGAACTGAATTGTAGAACTGGAGAGGGAATTTGAGTGTGGCGCCACCAGACTTTCATCGTGAAAAGTTCTCCTCTGTTTGCCCCCACCTTAATCCTAAAAAAGATTGACAAATAATTATTTTTTGCACCATTAACCCTAATCCCATTGGGGGGGGGGGGCTTTTAAAGCCCCCCCTCGACAATTTTCGTGATAAATCTGAAACGCGAGAAGCTCGCGCCATAATTTTTTCTGACTTTTATCTTTCAAGTCTCGGGCAACTTTTGACATCAAATTCGTGATGACCGGGTATGCGGTATTGACGCTACGCGTATTTGAAAAATATTCGTCGAGCCAAATATGAGTCCAAAACGTGATTTTATGTACAAAGTCAATGCAAATTGTGTTTTTAGTCAATATTCATAAATCCTTGTCTATTTTGCATATTAATGCATGAACTGAATTTAAAATTCATTTTCTATGCCTCTAATAATGTCACCAATAATTCCCATCGAAAAAACAATAGAAATAATAAAGTCGAAAAAACAAAGAAATACATAAGAAATTCACAAAAACAATGAAATACATAACAAATAGATTTCGATTGCATTTTCTTTCCATGACAATATTTCTGAAACATTACTACGAGTATCTAGACCAAAAATCAGCACATTTGGAGCTTCAGCAAATGATTTATTGGTGTTTGTTAGAATTCATGCATAATTATGCATAATTAAAGCCTAATTAGCATAATGAGTAGATTTTTGAAAAATTTGACTACACAATCTAAGAGTTAACATCGCGGGCTATGTGCATGCCAAATTTCGGCGCGATCGCGCGGTCGACGGCGAAGATCAGAGGGGGGGGGCCAAATAAGCCCCCCCCCCCCAATGAACTGAGATGACTGAAATATCCCAATGGGATTAGGGTTAATATTTGCAGATTAATAGTTACCGGTATATGTAAAACCAAAGTCATATATGTGGTTCATTTGCCAGTCAGGGAAACTCTCGCTTTATCGAGATCTCGTTTTTCCGAGATAATACGCAGTTCAGCGATAGAGGTCGGAGCGCTACAAAATCGTGCGGGTCAGATCACCTGTGTAAAGTGAATGGCAATTTGTTTCTCCGTCTTACATACCCATTATTTAAAAAAATCATTAAAAAAAATCTCAAGGTGGCGAATTTTTGTATGCTAGTATGTTGAAGAGAAATACATTTTCCACCTTATATGTTAGTAAGAAAATTCGCCACCTTGAGGGATTTTTTTTAATGATTTTTTAATGATGGGTATGTAAGACGGAAAAACAAATTGCCATTCACTTTACACAGGCGATCTGACCCGCACGATTTCGTAGCGCTCCGACCTCTATCGCTGAACTGCGTATTATCTCGAAAAAACGAGATCTCGATAAAGCGAGAGTTTCCCTGACTGTTTGCTTTTTACATTAGCATTTTAATTAGCCAGTTTTAATGTCATGAAAAATTCATAGATTTCTTGTTGTTTGTCTGATTTTCTTGCTCCTGTTTGAAATATATATTTATTTGCTTGATTTCCCTTTAACATGAGGAGATAACGGAGATATCCGTGAAAGACCTCTTGAAATCTATTTCTTGTCTTTTTCTATGAATGCGTCCATGGGAAAGCCTACATTGGAATCAATTAATTTATATATCAGCTCTCAACTTACGATCAAGCTCAACATATTGAGGCATTATGTTTTCAGGTTGTCCGTCCATCCGTCTGTCCGTGCGTTTGTTCGTGTGTGCTTGCGTGCGTCCGTCGGGACCTTGTTACCGCGATAAGTTCAGAACCGCTGGACGGATTTTGACCAAACTTGGCTCAAGTATGTATAAGCATAGGAGGATGAACTGATTATATTTCGGGTTCAATGGGCCAAAGGTCACAGGGCAAAAAAATTGGACACATAATGAAAACTTTTGGGTGATTTTGGACATTTAGCACACCCCGAACAAAGTGTGTGCACGCTCCGGTCAAGCGGTCTCAATGTTTACTTAGTCTCGCTTTCACGAGTCAGTGGACAACTCCATTGTATGAACAGGAGTAAATAACTAACCTATGAACGGAACGTAAGTAAAGGGACTTTTGCGAAATAAATTCGGTGTTATTGCGTGGCTCAATCTTCGTGAAATTCACAAGATGTGTTGCAAATATACTAAATTCACTTTTCCCTGAAAAAGCACATAAAGAAATGTAAATGCAGATTCAAAATAAGTTGCATTACTGTGCCGTACCGATAGCTTCACGTATTTCCCCTCTTCTAATAATAGTGTCACCATTACATCATTGTCATATTTCCCGGTTTGAGGCCTATCCGACAAACCAATGGTACGTAAGGTAGAAAAGCAGCGGGGTTTGATGGCCTATAGAAAATCTTTTTAGATGAGCGTGTAGGCTGAGGTTCCAGCTCCTCGTAGCAAAATTTACCCCGTCTTAAACAGATAACTCGTTCTGATTTTATGGACGGGGAGGCGGGGAAGGGTACCAGAAAACGTAGATCTTTTTATCGTAGGGGCAATGTGGGACGACCTAAACCCTCAAGAAGCAGCGCAAATAAACATTTTATTGAAATAATATCATAACGAAAGTTGAATATATTCTATCTGTGCAGCACCCCAATTTCTACATTCAAGAATAAATTATGAATATCCAACAAGATGCATCAGACGGACTTGTTCTGCTCTCGGTAAATACACGTTATAGCCGGTCTCAACGGGTATGTCCAAAAGTTTTCACAATGAATCTCCCACAATTGCTTGTTACTGCAATAAGTTCAGAATTGCTGGACAGATTTTGACCATATGAAAAACTGTGGTGCGATTTCGTGCAGAAAATGGGAAGCCCAAAGCGAGCAGTCTAAGCGGACTGTGGAGAGCAGAACGTCAATAATCTGAGTGAACAGACCATTGGCTATCTGTGTGGCGATTCGCGTAATATATCATGCATAATCTTTATAGTCATAGAGACAACAATAATTGTAAAGTGACGCTCAGGTTGAGATATAATTCGCAATTGGAATAAGTCTCTAACTGCAATCCCTAAATTATGCACTAAAAGAATGCACAGTGCAAACATTAAAAACCCGAATACCCCATATAGTCTCTGCCTATGGACTATCTTGGACGCATTGAGCGTGGGAGAATGGTCAGAACTACAAGACTTTCACATGAAAATGAAAGGGTTGTTCTGAATGGAAGCCAAAAAGGCAACCTGTTCCTCTCCACCAATTGAAATAATTTTTAGGTCAGAAGCTGAGTGGATAGCTATATTTTATTTTCAGATCGGAATGAGCATAAAAAGCCCTTGCATTTTGATTCTACGCTAGTCTAAATGCGAGCCATAGTGACATGAGTGAGCGAAAAGCCGTCATTCTCCATAGAAAACGCCTCCCGAGACGATTTTCATTGCATATTTGAACCGAAAAAGGCAACCTGTTCCCGAAATAATGTAATATTGTGAAATAGACCAGTGTGTAGAGAATTTATTACACTTTAAATTGAAGGCCGAATGAGATTAAAACACGGGGTAAATCAAAAACTATACTGGATTGTAGTGGCTAGACTACCTCATATCGTTGCATATGGAGGCAGAATCACGTAGTAAACATTGCCGCGTTTCACTGCTCGAGCAGATGCACTGAAGTTTTCCGTATGAAAATTGACTCAATTATGTGTAAGTATTTCAGGATGAACTGATTAGATTTTGAGTTCAATGGGTCAAAGGTCAAAGGTCACAGGTCAAAGAAACAAAATCACCCAATAAAAGCTAATTATTGCTATAACTTCAGAAAAATTGAACCAATTTTTTTCAAACTTAGTTCAATTATGTATAAGCATGTGAGGTAGAACTGATGAGTTGGATTCACGGGGTCAAAAGTCGCAGTGCCCAAAATTTGATTTCTGATGGCATGGTACAAGCCGTACATATTTTTCTGATTGCCTGATGGCGAAGGCATAAATTTCGACCGTGCGCGGTCAAGGATTCATCTAGTTCTTCAATAAAAACGAAATTGTATGATTGACAAGTTTTAGGTAGAGTATATTTAATAGGCATTTGCTCAATGGCAAATTTGGATCCATATAAACCAAATGTTTATGTTACAACAAATAAATTTTCTTTGCTTACAGCCATTTCTACATTCCTTGTATGGATATTAATTTTGATAATTTTTTCAATATAAGGACAGTGGAACATATAATCATAATAATAAGACAGTTCTTATAGTGCATCATACCTTTGCAAAGGGTTTCAGGTGCTTGATAGAGCAAGTTCTATGCTGTTCATAGGGACATATACTTCATTGTACAGTTATGTCTCTGTGTTATGCACCACGAAAGAAGTGAATATATTATTTTGTATTTTTTGTCAGTTCCATGTATGCTAGAATAGCATTCACAGTGCTGTAGCTGAAATACTTGCTTTGATATGATTTGCTAGTATTATTCTCATGTTTTTGCCCTACAGCTTCCTGTACTTTCCCAGACTTTGATACAGAGATAATTTCAAGCAGCTGTGGGATCAAGATGATGGTACCTGTTGGTCATGAATGCACATTCTCATGCCCCACTGGATACAAAGATATTAGTCATAATAGGAGCCTTACGTGTCGTGAAGATAGGCCGTGGGATGTTGATGATGTTCCATTTTGCGAAAGTAAGTTTTCTTTTTTAATTGTTTCAATGATTTCATTTGTTGATGGCAAACTGATTTTATACATAATTACATGCATGAAATCAACATGTCATGATCTATGATATGGATGCATATGGAAATATTTTCATCAGTTTTGTGTTTCATAAAGCTGTTTGTAGTGTTATGCATGACTCTACAAATCACTGCTGACCCTTTACTGTAAAAGGGGTAACGTGTTGTAATGAATGGAAGGAGCCCCTTGCTCAGAATTTTTAAGACAACAACAAGTAAAAATAAAGAAGCCTTTGAATAATTGAGAAAAGCTCCATAACATAACATTTCAGGAATAGGTTGTGTTATGGGTGGACAAAAAGCTCCTATTACTTCATTCTCTCTTTATTTTTTGAAGCAACATGTATTTTACCAGGTTGCAATTAAGGGCCTTAATTGTCAAAAAGACTAGTTGTGTCTATATGTGCTTCACCACATGCCACTACAAATTGTTTGTGAGCTGGGCAGAGAAGTTATAAACCTTGATTTGTTTCATCATTAATACATTTTACCCCTTTCTCTTATTTTTTTTTTTTTGCAGTTGTAACATGTCCTGTGTCATACGATACATCACTACTTTCATCCAGTTGTACCCCCGGTTCGACAAAGAAATTTGATGAGGTTTGCAGTTTTGTTTGCAATAATGATGGAGCAATGAAGTTAATTGGGAGCATGGAGAACAAATGTAAAGCCAATGGTGTTCTTGAGATACCTACTTGTTCTCGTAAGTGCATGTATTTTTCATTTACTTTTAATAGATATTCAGGTATAGATCCATTTCAAAACAGAGTTTGAAATGTATTACTTTGTCCCAAGCTAATACACATTCTATAGTATTAGTACATGTCTCCATTCTATAGCTCAGAATTACCATAGTGAAATTATAAGTCTAGATGCATTTCGTCATCGTCCTGAGAACTGTTTGAGCAGCAGATGATCTCTTACCCTCTTTGTCATCAAAGTCGGTCTCATCACAGGGCCGTGACAGTATTGTAAAGTGCTACTGCATCATTGATCATGCATTATAAAATTGAATTTCAATTGCTTTGATTTTGATGTTTTATCATTTCACCAGGTAGCTGTCCGGTACCCTCATACACCAATCCTGCCGTTCAAAGTGAAAACTGCATTTCTGGGGGTGAGGCATTGCTTGGTGAGGCTTGTGATTTTTACTGCTCAGACGGCTATAGATCAGATGGGGATAACTCTGCTTCCTGTGCCTTGGCAGGATCCAACGTTGGTTCCGTTCCTATCTGTACAGGTAAGCTCACAGATGCTAACCATTCTGGAATATGCATGAGGTCAAAGTTAATATGTGAATAATGCAACAGCTGAACAAAAATGAAAGAAAAATTGAAACAATTACCATGCCTATTGGTACTCTCAGCGATTTACTTGAGGTAATGCCTGTGAATTTGTCTGAAAATACACATCATGGGTATTCCGGAACAGTTAGCATTTCTGTGGATATATGACAATGAGCATTCATTATTTCCATTATATAAAGAATGAAGTTAAAGGTATTTTGGGGAAAAAAATCTTGAATCAATTAATGTAAAGCTCTTGGTTGATGTTACGTAGCTAGTAGGGGCGAGGGCATGGAATGGGAGTGTGTGATGAGGGGAATGGGGAAGAGAGTGGCATGGCAGTGATAGTTTCCAACCCTCGAAACACTGGGTCTGCGCTAAAAAAAGTCTTACTGTGATTATAAACAGAAAAATGAGACGAACAAATAGAAAAAAAAGTTTGAAGTAAATCTGACATTGAATAAGAAAGTTATGAACATTTCAAGTACATAACTCAACATGCAGTGAATTTCCACGTAAATTGGCAAATTTGGGTCACATGGTATCACGTATGTCATGCATTTCTCTGCAAGTAGTATGTTATATTTTGTTGTTTTAAAAAACCTCTTTTGAAAACAATTAAATACATCAATGATTTCGTTGATAAATACGAAGGTGCAGGTACATTTATTGATTCAACCTTTTGAATTTATTAAAAAAAGGTATTCATTTCTTGTTAAAATGGATTCTTAAAATGAATAAGTTACGATACCAGTGGAGAAGTCTATGACATACGTCATAAAACATGACCATATTTTGCCAATCTGGATGAAAATCACTAATCACAGTTATATGATTAATATGTTCATATGTTATTTATTATCCAATTTACTTGAGACTTTATTTTTCTCTGTTTGTCTGATTTTTCTGCTTATTATCACAGCCCAGACCCAGTCTTCAATGCTTTAGCCCTTTATGCATGGTGCATAGGGGAAAAAGCCCTGACTTTTGTTATATTCATTTTGATAACCATGAGATAAGAACTAGCTGGCTATAACATCCAACCAGACCAAGGACTAGAAAGTACAGAATTGGAGTTATAATGGAAGATAAACTCAGCTTACTTTCAGGCTTCAAGTAATGTTCATACCGCAAGAAGGACTTTGAAAAGGAGAAAAGCACCAAACAACCTGGAATGTTTATTAGTTCACCCTTAAATCCTGGACATGAATTGTCACTAATTATCAAAGCTTTCATTTAATATGAAAATGCGCCTCATGCATACTCGAGCAGGCCCGGATCCAGGATTTTGAAATAGAGGGGGGGGGGGGGGGGCACAGGGATCGTCGACCTACAGATAGAAGGCAAGTGCGAGTGCGGAAGAAAATTTTGAATCATTGACAAGCTTAGATGTGTTTTCCTGTCATTTTAGGGTCTTTTCATGGGTTGCTTTTCTAAGATTTTAAGTAGTTTCGCTTCATAAGGGGAGAAATGGAACAAAAAGTCATTCTTCTCCTCTGGATCCGACCCTGCTCGAGAATGGTTAGCAGCTCTGTAAATGCATGTGAATGTTAATCGGATGCTGCACTGATTGAGCCAATAAAAAGAGACGCTGAGGGTGGGAAGAACGACCATGCAAGAACCAATCCTGCTGGTTGGTTGGTTGGTTGGTTTTATTTACCGTCATAAAAATAATCAAAATACATGAAAAACAATATACATGAATATATACAACTAAAATTCAATACATAGAGACAAATATTTCACATTCTAAAATAACGGAAGGAGCACTCCATTCAGAGCCATTGGTATATCAATGGCTCTGTTCTTCCTGGTGGAAGAAGTCGTGCTAAAGCAAAAGCAATCACAGGACTAAAATTCTAAACATTGTACTATTTTATATTTTAGCAAAACTATAAGGCATGAGAACTCAAAATGTCAGGTTGAAAGAGGCACCTGCGTATGAAACAATGAGAACTGCTTATTATGTGCAATTACCATTTGTAATGAAAGTTTATAGACAAGACAGTTTTCAGAATTCGGGCCTGAAAGCCATTATTAATAGAAATAACAACCCATAGCCCCCTAATAGAGAAGAAGTGAAGGCCCATGGAATTTGTTGTAAAAGGATTATTTGAGCAATCAAGGGTGGATTCAGGCTTGTCCAGAATAGCAAAATTGACCAAAACAAAACAAATTAAAACAAAAACGAACAAATCAAAACAAAAAGATATTTTTAAATCATTTGTGAAATTGTGAAGCATTCATTTAGGATATATCAATGGTGTTGTTTAAGTGTTGTCAATTGTTGGCAATTGTCATGGAGGTTAGTTTTCCTGATAGAGTTAACAGTGTTCTGGATAGATATTCCAATAATCCTGAAAGTACATAGCATACTTCTCCCTCCATTTCACCAGACTCTTTTCAATGTAAACAAAAGATAAAGGTATTCTAGTTAAATATTATCATTTTATTTTCAATGTGTATTATGTCATCAGCCACAGTCATTTTTGTAAGATTTTAATCGTCAACATATCATGTTCATTATAGTCTGCTACATGCATGCTCTGTTGAAATGAAAGTGGATAAATTGAATCAAAATGAATTGAAATTGGATACCTGGAATTATCAAAATAAAATACATCAGTTTAACTATGTGGGAAAGTTTTCCCATGATTTTCATGGAGCAACACCAAATTAAGTTCAAGTTCATTTATTTGTCTTTCTTCAACAGCATATGGTACAACATTATAAACATTTACAATGCATTTATAGACTTGGAAGATCGTTGACAGTCACACGTTCTTCAACAAAAGCAAGAGTAAAGAAAGATGAGGAGACCTCGGGCGAAAGCTTAAGCTTGTGAATATAAGGTCCCTCAAAAACATATATGGTAATAATGAACATGTAAACAAACAAAATGACAATAAACTAAACAAGACTAAATAGACATACTGGTAATAATATCATCATTAAAGCAATAAGTACATGGAATGGTGTATGGATATTACACATAATGGAGTGATAAACATAGTTTGATATTGTAAAGGGACTAAACGTAGGGAAAAAGACTATGAGGAGAAAGGATAGGAAGGGGGAGAAATTTAAGATAAAGATATAACCAAAAGGCATAAAAAATTAGAGATAGTTGGAAGAGAAAAAATAAAGAGTTGGTAGTTCTCTCACAGCAGAAACTTAGGGATGAAATTGAAAGAGAATAGCTATAGCGTTTTAAAGAATAGAGCCGTCTTTAGGAATCAACTAAGTATATCTATTCAATAGATATAACTTAAGTTTAACTTAAGTTTACGCTTGAATGTATATGCACTGACAGAGTTTTTAATATCTTGATCAAGAGAGTTCTAAGACCTTGGCCCAGTACATGATAAGGTGTCGAAAGTAAACTGCATCCTTGCATATGGCAAATGGAATGCAGAGGCAAGCCTCGAATATATTTCTACTGAAGGTGAATCAAACAATGTGTTTATAGCAATTAAACCCCCTCCACTGTGAATGCAGATTATTTGTTTAAAAAAAAAAAAAAAAAAAATCATTTTTTTCCCGTCAATAAATGACTTCATATTATTCGTCTTTATTAGTATCCTATGAACATTCGATTATTACTGATGTGTTTAATATAGAGCGAAATTTATTTAAATAAGGTTGGAAATCAATATAAGTGTTTTCATTTTCTTTCAGATATTGATGAATGTCATGAGGACGTGCCATGCGACCACTTCTGTGACAACAATAATGGAGGTTATAGCTGCAGTTGCGAGCCAGGATATCGTGCAGACGGAGACAAATGTATAGGTATCTATTGTGCATGACTCAAAATCAGGATAATACATTTTTCATACCCTCCAGAAATGTTGCAGGCAGTCCAACAGATTGGCTGTAAAGCGCAAGCAGACTTTCAAACAACTACATCATGATGCTCACCAAGACTTCTATATTCAGTCCTGTTGCATTTGTATTTCCTTATTTATTCCAGCTGTTTGCTTGCGAAAGCTCACCACTTGCAAACTTTCTGGTCACTGCACTAGAGCATAGACCATGGATCTAAAAGCAGGGATAGCCCGTTCGAGATAGTTCCATGGCTAGGACGAACACTTAAAATGCAGCTGTGGACTGAAGCCATGGGAGAATTAAAGAATACAAGCAGTCATTAAAGTGACTTTTACTGGACATGACAGTTTTGAAAACTGGACCTTGTGAGGTAGATTCCCATGATCATGAACCACTTCAACTAGTAATGTGAATGCTCGGAACTATGTTTACTGCATGGCCTCAAGTTACTTTCACACAGTAGCATATTAAGTGGAATGTTAAGCTGTTTCCGTATAGATAGTATAGGACAGCTTTCATGTGATCAAGAGTTGAAATCTGGGAAGATCGCGTGTGGAGCATGTTACCCCGGTAAAAGTATAGAAAATATTTTGTTATTTTTCTTTTACTTATTACAGCTGATCTCTAATTCCAAAATCATGATTTCATCACATTTTATAATGTTTTGTGAGAGCACGATAACTTCAGAATTGCTGGATGGATTTTGACCAAACTTGACTCATGTATGTATAGGCATGTGAGGATGAAGTGAATAGATTTTGGGGTGAGAAAGTCAAAGGTCAAAGGTCACAGGGCAAAAAATTATAAAAATGATCCCAAATTGCTAGTTATTGCTGTAACTTCAGACAAATTGTACCAATTTTTGTCAGATTCTAAAGCTTTTGGAAGCCAAAATATTCATTTTCTTGACGAATTCATCTAGTGGAATGTATATTCTTGATAATAAAATTATATGGTTAAATATGATTTTGATAAACAATAAATTTAATAACAAATATTTGTTTTGTGTTGTGAAAACGCTTTCACGGCGGCTACCTCAGACGGCTACCACTAATAATTCTGGTAAAGATATGTATATTTTTCACTTTGGATTTATGATGAAAAAAATAATACCCCCCCCCAAAAAAAACCCAAAAAACCCCAAAAAAACTTGGGATTTGGAAAACAATAACAAGCATAATAAATTGTAAAAAAAAAAACAATTTTTGAAATATTGATATTTATTAATATACAATCAATTGATAGCATAATCAAAATGGTGAGACTAGGCAGTATATCATTGAAATAGTGTTTAGAATATTTACATTCACTTAATTATGAATTATAAAATTAATAAAAGTAACTGTTTATTAAATTCATATTTATTTGATAATTCATAATTTCATCTTTCATACTGGACTTATTTTGAAGTTACATATTTCTCGATTATAATAGTTGAATATATTGAATTTAATTTGTAAACAAATATTCTATTACTTTTAATTAGTATTCTATGAATATTGATTATTACTGATGTGCTTAATCTAGAGCAGAATTTATTTAAATAAGGTAGGAAATCAATATTAGTGTTTTCATTTTCTTTCAGATATTAATGAATGTGATGTGGATATGCCATGCGAGCAATACTGTGAGAACACAAATGGAGGTTATAGCTGCCGTTGCGGGACAGGATATCGTGCAGAGGGAGACGAATGTATAGGTATCTATTGTGCATGACTCAAAATAAAAGTAATCAGAGCGGTATTCTGGTAGGTGTCTTATCTCAAAATATTATCTTATCTTTAAATTGCTATTCTGGAAGCACGGTATTCTGGTAGGTGTCTTATCTCAAAATATTATCTTATCTTTGAATTGCTATTCTGGAAGCTGTCTTATCTCGGTGTCCTAATTTTTGTCTTATCTCCCCAGCGCACCATAAAAATGAAACGCGCAAACGTATTGCGCACAAGAGAGATAAGATAAATTGGTATTCTGAAAAGAGTCTTATCTTTTGTCTTATCTTTTCTAACGCATAATTTCGCATAGAGATTTAGGATACCTCCTAGCTGTCTTATCTCCACCATGGCGGCAATTTTTCTTGCAGTAAACGCTATTAAGGAATAGATCATGTTAAGAAATGAATGTCTGATTATGACAGACCAATACAGACTTTTTAAAATGTTTTTTTTTCTAAATTGATGATGAATTTCGTTTACCTGCGTTTTGATGCAACAGGATGAATTTCTTGAATATGTGCTCAAAAAAACATGTGATAATAAGTACAATTTATTTGCTAGCGAGCGTATTGAAACTGTGTTGCGTAGGGGCTTCAGTTAAGGTTTTCATTGGTCAATGAGCTTGAGAGAGGAATGGAACATTGATTTCAATTGGTTGTCTGAGATAAGATAGGCGGGTCCTAAGAGAGATAAGACAGAGAAAAGAGAGTTTTCAGAATACCGATTTAAGACTGTCTTAGCACTGTCTTATCTTATGGAGATAAGACAAAAGATAAGACACCGAG
>BQKZ01006713.1:19584-34164 GCA_036244855.1 Temnopleurus reevesii | reverse complement strand
TACTACTGATAACTTAACAATATACTGTAGTACGTTCGTATATACTATTGCTGTCTTTACAGGAGACTGTAGTACATCCAAATCTACTTTCAATAACTTTAATTTACAAGAGAGAGTATTACATTTATATCTACTACTGATGATAAGGACAACCAAAAATTGTTTTACTGCCCTCGACTCAGCAACCTTCTGGAAATGGCCCGATGTGAACCTTTTTTTGCTTTTCACTCAATTTCTAAAATAGGATCACACCCATTATGTAAAAAAAAATATGAAAAATACAACCTGAATAGCTTGTCTTGGTAACAGTATGAATTGTACTCTATAATACCAAGCATGAAAAGTTTTTCCCCATGTTTTCCCCCTTTTAAACGAGTTGTCTTTCTAAATCTTTGGCATGGTGGCAGCGGTGGGATAGAGCTCCTCTATATGGCGTCTTACTTCATGAGGATTATGCTCTTGGTCACTACTGTCAGTACGGCGGAGGTGGGGGGTGGGCGGGGGCTGGCACGGAGAGGATGTTTAGAGAACAGCTCATCAATGAGGGCAGATACCAATTGAAATCCTTTTTTATGTGCGATTTGTAAGATCGCACACCGCTCGCGAGGGATGCTCATCCATTAGGATTGGTAGCGATGGTCTGGTTACATTTCTTTTGAATCTGCTCAACATAACCTCTACGAGAAAGGAGATACAAAATGTTTGAAATATTTGAAATATTTGAAATAATTCTACAACATTCCAAAGCAATCATTTTTGCAGATGCACAATTCATTATGAAATTTATCCTATGCATTGGTCAGGGTCAAATCTGCAAATCCTTTCAGGAAGTAAATGGTTATTGTTAATGTCTTAGAACTGAATGATATACACTACAAATCCTGTTTTAAAGGGTTCTGTAGAATTGATCCTGCATTTTTACTATTTACCGCTACTTATGTTATTGATTTGTAAGTTGGAAATATGTGAAAGTTGGAAACAAAATGAATTGTCGTTAAATTTAGATATCAATTATTAACCTTATTAAAAAGAGGAAATCATTATAACTCATTGCCCCATTGATTAATTTCAATCTGATATAGAAAAGGATGGGCAGTGCCCAAGGTTCACCCATCAGCGAAATGAGCACCGCCCTCTTGTGGCCGCGTGTATCTATGACAAGGACTGTCCTGGAATGGAGAAGTGTTGCCCTACGTTGGATTTTAAGATGTGTCTTCTGCCTATCATAGAAGGTGAAAAAAAAATAATACCTACAATATAATTATCTGTAGTTTATCACAGGTAATTAATTCCAATATTTTTAAAGAACTTTTTATGATAAACACTAAGGACAAATTAAAAAACTTTAATTCAAACATTCGCGATACCTTTGAGAAATGGAGATGTCATAACTACTTGTTGTTTATCTGCAAAGGTATTGTTTTTAGCTGCTTAGAGTCAGTGTGAATAATCATTTTTTTCAGTTTGAGAGAAAGGAAGTATACTGTGTTTATAATTTTCCTTCTTTTTGCTGTATTTTTCTCTAGATTTATCTTGACGGTTGACTTACTTTGCAGTCCATTTGTTCATGATATAAAACCCATATATAATCCTAATATTATTTGAAATCAGAAGTCCATAACCAATCTTTAACCTCTTGCCTATTGATATCTGTAGTTCTCATAAACTTGGTGCAGAGAATACCTGGTACCAGTAGACAATGAGTTACTTTCTTATTCTTCTCTCAAATTTTGTAGATGAAGAGACGCCAGGCGAGTGTCCTGCCCCGAAGTATGGAGGAGAGGTTTGCCTGATCAGACAAAAGGAATGCCAGAGGGATTCAGACTGTACGCCTAGCACCAAGTGTTGCTATGATGGATGCTCATACAAGTGTATACTCCCCGCTAAGAAGAATGAAGGTTAGTGTTTAATAGTAGACATTCCAAAGCTAAACATGAAGGATTATGTAGTAATGTTGTTTGATGAGTGCTGCGTTGCTGCTGCTGAGAATATCCACCTACCTACCAGTTCGGCTAAGCTGCCGAGACCTAGTTTGAATCCTCTAGATGATGATAATTATTAGGACTTACGATGAATGTGATGATGGCAACGGTTGAGTTGATAAAGATGGTTATGATGGAGATGATGGGATTGGCATGATGGTCATGGTAGTGATGATGATGATGATGATTATTGTGATGATGCTGGTGTCAATAGTGGCAATTTTGGTAATGATGTTGAAGTTGATGATGATGGTTATAGTTATGATGATGGTGATGTTGATGGTGATAATGTTTAGGGTGAGGATAATGACACTCATGGTAGAGAAAACATTGAATATGCCAATTGCACCTTTTCTCTTGACACTCCACAAGACGATGATGATGGTGATGTTGATGGTGATGATGATGATGATGACTGCAATGTTGATGATGATTATGGCAATGTTGATGATGATGATGATGATGAAGATGAAATAGAGGCTAATGACAGACATAATGATGCTATGTCAAAAAAAGTTTCAATTACGTATCAACCATAGATGGTCCCTGTCCCTGCATCCACGAAACCTGCGATGAAGTTTGTCCTAGAGGGTTTGCCACCAACGCCCTCCAGTGCGAGGTGTGTCGATGCAGCAGGTGGTGTTACTTCCTTCCATTCAACTGCCCCTTTGACTCTCCGTACGGGTACGCCACGGATCGAGTAGGGTGCAAGGTGATGACAGTAATGTTGGTTGCTATAATCGCATTGCTGCTGCTGATGATGATCATTAGGATTTACAATGAATGTGATGATTGCAAAATTTGAGATGATAAAGATGGTGATGATGGAGATGATAGTGATAGTGATGATGATGATGGTATTGATGCTAGTGGAGACAAAAATGAGGATGATGATGATGCTGAGGATGATGGTGGTGGTGGCGGTGGTGATGGAGATGATGGTGATCTTGATGAGGATAATGAAGAAGATGATGATGATGATGATGATGATGAGGATGATTATGGAGATAATAATAGTGATGATGAAAGCGGTGATAATGTTGATTGTAATGGTGATGATAATGCTGAATATAAGAAATTAAATCAATGAATTTTCTCACATAGATGGTCCCTGTCCCTACATCCACGAAACCTGCGATGAAGTTTGTCCCAGAGGGTTTGCCACCAATGCCCTCCAGTGCGAGGTGTGTCGATGCAGCAGATGGTGTTACTTTCTTCCATTCAACTGCCCGTTTGACTGTCCGTACGGGTACGCCACGGATCGAGTAGGCTGCAAGATGTGTCACTGTAAGAGGGCAAGTTAGTATATTTGCTCTTATTTTTTCTCATTTCTGATTAAGCCCCCCAAATTTGCTTCGGTGTCCTTAACCGACCGACCCTCTGAAAATGGCCCAACTTGAACTTTCATTTTTTTGCTTTTCACTCTCATAAAACATAGTTACATTAAACATGAAAAATATCACTTGAAAAGTCATTTTCAGTTAATCTATAAATGAACATGTGAAATTAAACCTGAAAAGTCACTTTCAGACATTTTTGGGCATTCTCTTCCATTCTAAGTCTTATTTTCTGCTTGAAATTAGCCCTGTTCATGAAATTCAGATATTCATGAATGTTTTGTCTGGTTCAATAAGACATTGAAGATTAATAGTTCATTAGTTCAATAGTTTTTTTTCCTTAGCAATAAAAGATTACAATATACAACATTAAAAGGGACATCATTACAAATTCACAACATCGAAAAAGATGAAAAAATACATATCGCATGAGTAAGGCTGCAGACCAGGAAGGAGAAAAAACTCCTTGTATAAGGCTGACCTTACAAATAAAGGTTGTAATAAATGATATTCAAAATTTAGATAGATTTAAATGTAAGCATGTAACTTAATAGCCGAAAGCAGTTTGCTCTGGAGGAGTCCAAGAAATGCTCTTTAATGTTTTGAAATTAGATGAGATATAACTTTTGTTGAACTTGTATATTTAGTAAAACCAGCCAATGGACTTGGAGATCTTCTGGACCAACCCATCTGCCTGCCTATTAACCCCATGACCTGCACACTCAGTTGCACTCTAGGATACTTGACTAACTCCATGGGATGTAGAATATGTCGCTGTAGGTCAGAAAGTGAGTCGGAATGTAATCAAGATTTTATACCCCCTTCTAAATCATCTGTTTCCTTCTCAAGAAGTTATACAATAACTTTCAATATTCATATCCTACCTGGTTCATAACCTCAATCATAAATTAATATTTTTCAAGATGTTTAGAGGAAATTTTGAAGTATGTTTTGGCCTGTGCCTGAATGTATATGTCAAGATATACTGAGAAACTCAAACTTTCAGCTGATAAAGTAATACTTTAATTAAGGTTAACCAATTTTTCTTATTAATGTTGATAAAATAGTTGTGCACCTATGACATCATTAAATTAGCAATTTAATGACGTCAAAGAAAATAGCTTCAGAGAAATTCATAACTTTCTTTTCAATGGCACAATTTTGCTCGAACTTATTTTCATTCTGAATTTCTGAGTATCTTCCTTTTCCACTCCCTTTAAAAAAAGGTTATTTTGGGGTAAACTCTTCCTTTAAATGTGTGTATTTTCGTATGAATTAGACGTCTGCATCTAACACCTTTTCATTTGTTTGTTCCCAAACTAAGAACAAGAATGTACTCCGATCGAGACCTGCGGACTATACTGCCCCCTCGGATACGCCACAGATCATCATGGTTGCTACGTTTGCAGGTGCCAGCAAAGAGGTCTGTATTTTACCCATCATAATAATAATAATAATAATAATAATAATAATAATAATAATAATTGGATAATTTATATAGCGCAGTCACTATATGGATATACTCTACTGCGTTGCGATGTTAGGGTCTGTGGATATTGTCACAGAAATAATGCATAAAGGTACAAGATATTATTGAAAGAAATAAATGAGTTTTCAACAAGGTCTTATAAACAACTACAGATGGAGATGATATTATTTCTATTGGCAATTTGTTCCAAAGTTTTGGAGCAGCACAGCTGAAGGCGCAGTCACCAAGTGTCACTTTTGTTTTAAGGTGTGGTAGTTTTAGAATAAGTTTGTCCTGTCTACTTCGTAAATTGTGGGAATATTTGTTTGTCTTAAACGATACTAATTTAGACAAGTCAAACTTGTGTGTAATGGCCGCCTAAGAGAACAATAACAGCGGTTATAGATGGCCATGATATTTTTGCCAGTGTTATATACAATTTCATTCTTATTTTATGACTATTTTATGTGTAAAATCAATTGGACATCAAACAAGCAAACTCAGCTGCCAGGGACTTGAAAGACCGGAGGCCCAAATGTGTTAGATTGCCATTGATTCCCAAGGGCTAAAGATCTAAGCAAGGGTCCCGAATGTGTCAGATCAATAGAATGACGTGAGCATTTTAAAAGAGACACAAAATTAGGAGACTAGCAGCTATATACTAGCATTAGTATTTGCATATGATAGTCATTATTTGTTTATGATCATGTTATCAACAACATTTGTATTTTAGAATGTGGATACATTGGAAAGCCCATTTAACCTCCTTTATATAGAAAGCAATAACCTTCAATAATTTTATGTCAATTTGCGTAGCTTTGTCTTACAAAGAAGGAGTATAGAAATGTTAGTTTTATTTATCCCGCAGATGGAACTGACCAAATGTTCATCCCTCAGAAGACTCCATGTCCATCAATCCGCTGCCCGGATGATTGTGCCTTTGGTTCGGCCAGTGACCCGCAGGGATGTCCAGTATGTGCATGCCAAAATGGTAATTAAGCATATATGTAAAGTCTATATATTACGCTTTTCTAAATGTTGGAAAAGGTTTTCTTTTGAGAGGCCACAAAGACACAAGCACTACTTTCAGTGGACTTCTTTCATTTCCTTATATTTATTTCTTTTTATGCAATTGACAATTCAAAATGTTCAACTACAAGATGTTTTTCCTACTGTTTTTGTCTCGCCTGCGTAGCAGGATCGAGACATAGGCGCCGCTTTTTCCGACGGCGATGGCGGCGGAGTCAATAATTTAGAATAGCTCTAAATCAAAAATCCCTTGCCCGATTTTCATCAAACTTGCACAATAGGTCCATTGGGTAGCCCAAATAGTGTGGAACAATTTTCAGGTCATTATCGAGGTCATAGGTCATCTGAGGTCAAATTTCCGAAAACTTAACCTTGGCTCTCATTTCAAAACCCCTTGCCCGATTTTTATCAAACTTGCACAATAGGTCCGTTGAGGGGCCTTAATAGTGCAGAGCAATTTTCAGGTCAACATGTAGGTCAAAGGTCATCTGAGGTCAAATTTCCGAAATCTTAACCTGAAAACTTAACCTTTGCTCTCATTTCAAAACCCCTTGCCTGATTTTCATCAAACTTGCACGATAGGTCCATTGGGCAGCCCAAATAATGCAGAGCAATTTTCAGGTCATTATCTAGGTCAAAGGTCATCTGAGGTCAAATTTTCAAAATCTTAACCTGAAAACTTAACCTTGGCTCTCATTTCAAAACCCCTTGCCTGATTTTCATCAAACTTGCGCAATAGGTCCATTGGGTGGCCTCACAAGTGCAGAGCAATTATCAGGTCATTGTCGAAGTCAAAGGTCATCTGAGGTCAAATTTGCGAAATCTTAACCTGAAAACTTAACCTTGGCTCTCATTTCAAAACCCCTTGCCCGATTTTCATCAAACTTGCACAATGGTTCCATTAGGTAGCCCAAATAATGTAGAGCAATTCTCGGGGCATTATTGAGGTCAAATGTCATCTGAGGTCAAATTTCCAAAATATTAATCTGAAAACTTAACCTTGGCTCTTATTTAAAAATTCCTTGTCCAATATTTATCGAACTTGAACCATCTCTATAGAAATAAGTCAAAAGCATTTTGCTATAATCTATGAATCGCGCAATGCAGGCGAGACTGCCAGGCGGCGTTTCACTTGTTTCGCTTTATTTCTGCCCTTTTTATGAGTTTTGCTATTTTGAAGTTTTTTTTTGTACTTTGCTTTATGCAATGCATTATTTCATTTTTGTTGAAAAAATATGATAATGAATTGTAATTATGCAGGGCTGCCAACCAGGGTGCCATTTCATAAAAATTAGTCAATGCGACAAGAGCGAATTTTCAGACAGTTGCTATAACAACAGTCAGCGGCAGTGGTTTTAAACCAATCAGAATCAAGGATTTCACTGGATTTGTCTCCGCTGACCAATTTTGTTGCTGATAAAGTTTCATGAAATGGCCTCCAGAAGTCATATCAGTTGTCTGTTATGTTTAGATAATGGGTAACCATTAAAAGTGTCAAAATATCATTGTGCACTCACCTGTTGATCTGAAAACCTTAAAATTATTCAACTATTTTTAAGACCATATAAGATAAATATACTTGATAGTTTGGGAGTTGTATAATCATGGACCAAATGCAATTGTTCTGGACAATGAGGGACAGTAGCAGTCGACAGTTACATTTTCCTTGGAGACAGGTGTTATATGTTATGGTGTGATGATGGTCTGCATTCATAGACATTGTATAAGTAAGAATGAACTGAGATTTTAGTTCTAGAGGGTCTAAGGTCAAAGGTCACAAGATTCCAACATTTGTAAAAAAAAATCACCCAAAATAGCTTGTCCTCGTGATGACTTAGCAATTGAACAGATTTTCCACCAAACTTCGGTCAAGTATGTGTAAGCTGTAAGAATCATTCGATTAGATTTTGTGTTTAGGGAGTCAAAGGTCAAATGTCACAAGGCCAAAAAATTAATAAATTTCTGCTCCTGTTGAAAAAATCTAATTGATCAATATAACTACACACCTGTGATGTTTATCCCCATTGTAATCTAGTATCCAGTCTATCTCATAAAGTTTTGTTTTGTTTCAGGTGTGAGCGCAGAGTTTTCAGAACAGTGTACGTCCCTGAGGTGTCCCTATGGCTTTGCCACCAATGAGGAAGGGATGAAGGTCTGTAGATGTCGCTTACCAGGTAATTTAATACAGTGCATATTTATTCTGAATAGTACTCAAGGCAATTTTTTTGCATTTTTCCTGGGTTTAAGCAGTCCAAGAATATATTAAGTACATCTTTTGTGGCAAGTACCTGGCGTTGATTGAAGGATGTGAACCCATAACCTTCTGATTGAAAGACAAAATTCAATTCAAAATAACATTTATTTTTTTCCTTCACCAGCAAAAATAAATCAATGCTGTACTCTCTAGCAATTTACAATTGTAATCAAATAATAGGGTAATTAGAACATAAATTATTGAGGTAATCAAGTTTTGATTAATAGTGATATTGGTATTGTGGGTTGTGGCATTAGAAGCTTGTTTTCAAAATTGGGAGATGGAGGGTTATGGGCAGTATAAAACAAGTCTGCAATAAATGGCAAGTGCGCCACTGATGTGCAGATTAGACAAAGAAATTTATTGCGCACATCAGTTGCAAACTTGTCATTTACTGTCCACAAGCCTCCGGCCACAAATTTGAAAAACACTAATGTTGGTTTTGATGGTGGTAATGATAACATAATTCTGAAGGTGGCTAAATCACTATTCCCTGTACAATATTGTACATTGTAGGTGAAGCCTCGACTGTATGCACAATTAACCCTATTTTAACTCTTCTATTATAGATCAAGTTTTTATTTTTGTGATCCTAGGAAAGTTGACTGTATGTAAAACTTCTTTTCAAGCACTTTTTGGGGGACACAATTTTAGTCTTAAAAGGCAGAGCCAGTCACATAGTTAACAAAATTGCATGGTGGAGAGATGATGAATTTTGTTGGGGCATGCAGTTCAAACCCCTAGAAAATAATATAAAAAGCACCTTGAGGCTTGAGCACTCAGCAGAGTGGATACGTGCACTCTATAAATTACATCTATTATTATCATTGTTATCATTATTATCATTATTATTATTATTATTATTATTACTATTATTATTATTATTATTATTATTACGTTAGGATTAAATATTTAATCATCTCTTGCAGGTCTTTGCCCATCAATGGCAGAGTGTTCTCTGGAATGTGAGTTTGGGAGACTGTCAGACGATCATGGGTGTGACACTTGTGCTTGCAGACCAGAGCATGGTGAGTTCATAGCTGCCAGCTACCACTAATTTTGATACACCTTATAATGGGGTTAACAGGGACAAACCTTTCACTGTATGCTTAGATCTGCTTGTATCATCTTAGCTTTCTCGGTTTGTATATTGTTCACATATATTAACCAGGATGAAAATACTCTTTTTCTTTATGAGTGATATTGAAAAACTGTATTATGGTAATAATTTTAGTGCAGTACACAAAGTAGTTGAATATCTGAAGTGCCATATCTCCCAAAACTAATCAATATATTTAAACAGAAAAGTCCAAGAAACAGCACACAACACAAAACACAGAGCATGCTTAGCACACATAAATAGTCTTTGTGTCTTACACAATAATTTTGCATCTTGGTACATCTGGTCCCTTAACATATGTCTTTCAAAATGTCTTATGTAGACTGTTTCATAATGTAATAAACATTTTTTTTAATTCATCTGAAGGCTCTCTCTCTCTCTCTCTTGTAAATCTATGAATGATTTTATATGAATTATTATTCGAGTAGATATCAGTGATTGTCCAGTTCTGACTACAGCCAACTGCCCAGAACTGGACACGTGTGCTTACGGTCTAGCTACAACATTGCCAGATGGCTGTGAGATCTGTGTTTGTAAGACACCAGGTGAGAAATTTGACTTTTTGTAAAATATCAGAGTATAAAATCTCTGTCAGATGGTATGGAGTATTTCAGTTTGACTGCTTTGAGCTATGCCAATCTGTTGACTTGTAGAACAGCATTGTATCTTTACAAAGTCTGTGAGAAATACAGAATTGGGGAGTCAATACAGTAGCTTAACTCAAATCCCATTCGGGTTCTTTGGTTACATATCCAGATTGGATTACTTGACACACCACTAAACTTGGCCATTAATTCTCTAACTGTATTAGTAAAAATGTCGATCATGTTCTTGCTGTTTGTATTTGTGTTTCCCTGTAAATGCAATATTCCCTCAATCTCTCCCCCTCCCTCAGACACAAACTGCCCACCAATGAACAGAGAGTCTTGTCAGCTGAGATGCAAGAGGGGGTTTGCCACAGATGAGAATGGCTGTGAAATATGTCTTTGTACCAAATCTGGTAAGGCTCAGTTTCTTAATGGCTAAAGATATATTTCTGTCGCTGATTCTTACATTAAATATTAGCATGAGTACCTTACAATGCAGCAAACAGGGATGCTAAGGTGAAAAGGGACAAACTTCGAACATTGAATACATTTTGATGAGGTGCATCACTCTAAGGACCTTGTTCCGAAGCAGATCTTTCAATCTTTGTGAAGTGAAATACGAAAGTGAAAGAATATGATAAAAGAAGATAAAAACAGACCCCATAAATTTGTCTGTGGTCACCCCTGCGTCCCTGTCCACTACTTTTGATATGAGAAAATAACAAATGACGGTATATTTGGTGGGGGAATGGAAGTTAGATTGGACAATAGGCTACAGAGCACTGAGTGAGTAAATCTCAGGGTATGAAGAGATAGAACTTTTTCTTCCATCACACTTTGCTGTTGGAACTCACTCTCCTCATTTCTTCATGAAATTGGCAGTTCACGGAGAGCTCATTTGAAGCTTTGCTCAAGACTTGTTTGTTTTGAAGGGCAGTTGAATGCTGGCATACTTGGAGCTGCCATAGCCTTTGAATGTTTTTGACAGATATATACATATGGATATATATTGTTTCTAGTTACAATGATGATAGCTTTGATTAGTTCATAATAGCACCTGAAATCTGTTAAAATGTTAAATGGTAATTACGATTACTTGGAGCTGCCATAGCCTTTGAATGTTTTTAACAGATATATACATACGGATATATATATATTCTCCACTCTCCATTCTGTTATTTCTTTTTCTGCTGTGTAAGCACATAGGGACATGCTATGGTTATGTGTTTTGCGCTATAAAAGAACTGAATATTATAATTATTATTATAATGTTGATAGCTTTGATTAGTTCATAATAGCACCTGAAATCGGTTCAAATGTTAAATAGTAATTACAATTATGCAAATAACAAGTAATATTGAACATACGTGATGTGTAAGATAAGTTTACATTTCATTTAAATGATATTCTTCTTCTTCTGCTTATTATTAGTATTACTATTATCATTCCTATCATTATTATTATCATATATTGTATTACATTATTTAATGTTTTTTTACATTACCTCTAGACGATGAGTGCAAAACACTTGTTTCAAGTCGAACCTGCTCTAAGATTTGTCTCCTTGGTTTGGCGACAGACCCAGAAGGTTGTCAAATTTGCGCTTGTAAGATCCCCGGTAAGAAGAATAAATTTTTATTTTTCCCTTAAGATACATGTTGTAAAATTGTTAAGTTTAAGACTTTTTTAATGTTTGTATACTTATTACACATTGCAAGTATCATTTGGAAAACCCATACTGTATATTAAGCCAATATTTTAGCATACAGATATTTTTGTGATTTTTGACCAGTCCGACATTTCAGCATGTTGTTATTTTCATGTTTTCGGCCATGTTCGTACACATATGAATGTGCATCATACAAGGTGGAAATTTTCGTATACTGAAGACCACAAAATTTTAGAAAGTATAACTACCGCAAAAATTTTAGCTTATGCGGTAATGTTGGTTATACTCATACGTTTTTTGTTTGAAATTTTGTATAAAAGTGGAAATTTGTCAATCTGCAATCATTAAGCATTTTTGTCATTTTGATTCTTCTTGTAACTGAAACATACAAATTGTTTGATATAAATATCACCATGTACACTATACCAAAATGTTGGGGATCACTTTTGAATGTGTATATACATTTTATTTAAGGTTCTGTATTTCTTGAAATTACACAAATGAAACTTTCTCTCATGCTATCAAACACACGTACTGTAATCATATTCACACGTGATTGATATCCGTTCTTACATGATGTATCATGCTTTACTGCACATTCTATAATGTCAGCACTTTGTAAAGAGAATTAATCAAACGTGATTCCTAACTTTTTGGAGAAGTGTACAAGGTATTTGCATCTTTGGGACCATGCTTGCCATTACTAACAGACAAAGGTCTGGGGCAATCAAAACAACCTCCATGTAAGCATGAACAAAATCTAGATTGAAACAAAGGGAATTTATATCCCTCTTATCATGTGGAAAAATATTGAACAAGAGTCGTATCAGGATCTCATTTTGTGATCACGAAGCTATTGTAAATGCTCAAATGAAGTTGTTTGCTTTCTCCCAGTCCTTTGGCCCTTCTGCTCACATGTACATTTCTATTTTTGTGGTTATGCTGTCTAACCACTTTTTTTTATATCTCAACAGCTGTCTATCTACATGTTGATAGTGTGATATTCACACCCTGCCCACCTGTCACCTCTGATAGTTGCGCCCTCGTGTGTTCTGAAGGGTATGCCACCGATCAAGGATGTGAGATCTGTGCATGTCATCGCTCAGGTGCATTTACTCTCACAAAGTTTCAGTTTCGCAAGGAAATTAGAATAGCACCTACCTCTTATGTATAATTTAGTACAACTAACATTATGGATAAATAATACATGTGTATGCATCATCATTTTGTGCTAAAGTATAGACAAGATGAGTGAGGTCTCCTCTGAACTTCTAGAAATAGAGTTTTGTGTCTGTAGCTTTTCATCACTTAGTAGGATTTCAAAAGAGTAGATAGCGAACATAAGCAGTTTAATGGGAGCGCCATATATGTCTTTTGTGATAGATGCTTGCATGCTTATAAACTTAAATGTATGTAAGCTTACAGGATACTCTGTAATTCTGATAATGCCAAGATTTTTTTGTCTTCTATCTGCTGGAGGAGGGGTTGATTCAGCTCCCCGCCTCAGTCAGATCTTCACAGCCGGTAGCAAGATTGCTACGAAAATGATCATTTTCATGCTCAAGTATGTGTAAGCATGTGAGGATAAATTGATTAGATTTTGGGCTCCCAGGACCAAAAAAATTGTAAAGAATCACTGGAATTACTGGAATAATTTCAGAACAAGTAAACCAATTTCTTCAAATGTAAGCATGTGAGGAAGAATTGATAATTTTTTGGGTCTATGTGATCAAAAGTTACAGGGCCAAGAAATGGGACAAACAGTAATATCTTTCTGATCACCTGATAGCGGAGGCATAAATTTCGACTGCATGTGGTCGAGAACTTACTTAGTTCCACAATAGTTCTCTCCTAATATTTAAGTGAAATGTAAGAAAGAACTTCTCTTGTAGTCACCAATAGGCAACCTTAATGATGATGCATAATATGTCATGCTACAAAATTCTGTTTGAAAACCCTGTTAATAGTAATGGTCCTACCTACCAAGGTCTTACAGCTGTTTCTCAATGAGACAAATCAATAATTTACATAGCAGGTGTATTTGATAAAATTAGAATGAGAATAAGTGGTGACAAATAATGTTCATTCTTTGGGGTAATTGATAGTGTTGGATGTTTATGACAGGATAGCACTGGTTCTAGAGTGGTAAGAAATTTACTGGCATTCACTTTAATTACGTTTATACTGCATTGTTTGAAGTCTGTCAGTCTGTCCTTCTAAAAGTCATAACCACGATTAGTTAAGAAGTGGATTTTGAACAAACTTGGCTCAAGTATGTTTTAGCATGTGGAAATGAAGGTAGTTTCGGGGTTCAGGTCAAAGTCCAAAGGTCACAGGGCCACAAAATCACCCAAAATAGTTTGTTGCAGAAATGAATTAAGAACAAGTGAACTTATTTCTAACAAACCTAGCTCAATGGTGTATAAATATGTGAGGATGAACTCATGTGTTTGTGAGTTAATCAGACTTTGGGTTCAGGGGTCAAAGGCCAAAGGTAACAGTAATTAACATACACTAAAAGTATCCAAAATAATTATTGCGAGAACTTCAGGAAAAGTGAGCCAATTTCTTCCAAATGTAGCTCAATAATGTGTGTGCATGTGAGGATGGAGTGATGAGATTTTTGGTTCAGGGTTCAAATGCCACAGGTCGAAGGGCCAAAAAGTCTAGTAACAAATCACCCTAAATAGCTTGCTACTATCATGATGACTTCAGAAGAAGTAGACTAATTTCAACCAAACCCAGCTAATCCATATAAAACCATGTGAGGTTGAACTCATGAGATGCTGGCTTCAGTAGGTCAAGGGTTGAAGGTTACATGCAGGGCCAAAATGTTTATGCCTCCGCCACCGTAAGGTGGTGCCGGAGGCATTATGTTTTCGGGTTGTCCGTCCGTCTGTGCGTCCGTCCGGACCTTGTTACTGCAATAAGTTCAGAACCGCTTGACGGATTTTAACCAAACTTGGCTCAAGTACGTATAACCATGTGAGGATGAATTGATTAGATTTTGGGTTCAAGGGGTCAAAGGTCAAAGGTCACAGGGCAAAAAAACTTGTAAAAAATCACCCAAAATAGATTGTTACCGCAATAAGTTCAGAACTGCTGTACAGATTTTGACCAAACCTGGCTCAAGT
>BQKZ01006712.1:0-31324 GCA_036244855.1 Temnopleurus reevesii | reverse complement strand
GTAGTATTGCAGTGTGGTCTCTGAGCTTATGAGCTGCTTGATCCTGTTGAAGTCCTGGGTGTGTGATGCACTCCAAACATATTCCACATCTTCCTTCAACAGTTCCCTGAGGTTGGCAGTATGTTCAGCAAGCTTCGGAGTATAGCTGCCCATGTACTGTATAAGCCCTAGGAAGCTCCTCAGTTCCTTCTTGTCATTGGGTTGCTCCATGTTGTTGATCATTTGCACTTTTGCGGGGTCAGTTCTTACTCCTTCTGATGAGTAGATCATCCCAAAGAAGCTACATTCTTGCGTTTTGATGATACACTTGTCAGCGTTCAGCTTGATTCCTGATTTCCTAGTGCGTTCCATTGCTTCATGTAGATTTTGGTCATGATCTTTGTTTGTATGTCATCGGCAATACCCACAACACCTCTGCAGTTGACATATGCTTGATCGGTTTTCCTCTGGAAAACATCCTGGCTCACTTTCAGTCCAAATGGGAGACGTTTGAAACGATATCGTCCGAATGGGGTGTTGAATGTTGTGAGCAGCGAAGATTGTTCATCGATTTTCACGTTCCAGTATCTGTTCCTCGCGTCCAACTTACTGAAGACTTGTGCTCCGGCAAGGTGTGGGGTGATTTCCTCAAGGGTCGGAGTAGGGTAGTGATCCCTTTTCAATGTTTTGTTGAGATCACGGGGGTCTAGGCAAATCCGCAGCTTGCCGTTTGGCTTTTCCTTGACTACTATGGAGTTGACCCACTCTGTTGGTGTCTCCACCTTGGTGATTATCCCTTTTGCTTCCATCTCCTCCAGTTCTGCTTGGAGTTTTTCCTTCAGCTCTAAGGCTATGCGACGTGGTGGATGGACTACTATACTTGATACTTGATCCAATAATCCCTTGATGCAGCTCACATACAAAGCTATACAAAACTACTGCTGGGACATCGGGGTCCACCGTGATGTGGTACTCATAGTGTTCAAAGCAGCCCACTGTATCGTCAAAACATTTTGGATACATCTGAATCAGATCCTCCTTATCCTTGATTGGGGGTCTCAATTCAATGGGTGTGTCAGGGTCAATGCGAGTCGTTGTCTGGACTGCAAGGTTCAGTGTTATCAATCCAAGCTTGAGGCAGCTCGTAAGCCCCAAAATAGCTGGTCCAGTAGAATCTGTCACAAAGAATCCTTCATTGACCTTTGTTTCTCTGTCTTTAATGCTTCCTCTTATCATTGTCTTTCTCAGATGGGGGATTGGGGCATCACCATAAGCAGATAGGTTTACTTTGCTCGGCTCCAACGATCCAGGTTTAGGGCGTCCTCCCTGATCAACTCTCTCTGGGAATATCTGTTGATACAGCCTTAATGGCAACAGGTTGCTTTGGGCTCCAGAATCTAGCTTCACCTTTAGGTTGATGTTTGTAGGCCTGCCTTTGATATTCCTCTTGATCTGGATTTTGGCAAATGCATCCAGAGGTTTATCTTTGTTATTGATATTGTCTATCTTGATGGCACCGATATCTAGGAAATCCTGGTCATTAGACTGATTCTCAATCTGTGCATGCACTTTCTTGTGTGGGGTTTGTTTCGAGCTGTGTTGCTTTCCTCCTTGACACTGGGCCTCCCAGTGATTTTTCTTTCCACACTTCTTGCAGATAGTTCCGTATGCAGGGCAATTTTGTTTCCTCTTGAAGTCATGTTGCCTCCCACATTTGTAGCACATCTTCTGTTTTGTCTGCTGTGTTTCTTTCCGCAACCCACCATTCTTGGGTCTAGTGGCTTTTACGACATCAGAGACATCTGGCGGTCGGTGGCCTCGTGAGCTCTGGTGATGTCCACTGCTGCTTTAAGGGTTAGCTCTTCACTCTTTCCTATGAGGGCCTTCTGCACGTCTTTGTAACTAGTGCCCCATATGAATTGATCAAGAACTCTATCCTCCAGCTCCTCGCCATCACGAAACTTGCATTTTGCTGCAACGTTTTTGAGTTTGGTCAAAAAGTCGTCTATACTTTCGCCGCTGGACTGCTGTAATCCTTGAAATGTATATCTATGTATACAGTGATGCGTCCTGGGCTCCAGGTGCTGCTGAAACTTCTCAAGAATAATCTTAGGCACCCTCTTGTCTGCCTCCCTCGTAAAAGTCCAACTGTTAAACATTTCTATGCCCTTTTCTCCTGTCCAGAGGAGCAAGTAGCTGGCCTTTTCTCCATCACTTGCTGACTTTAGTACGCTTTCAAACATCAATTCACATTTTTGACTAAACCTGGCGAAAGCAGCCACTACATCTGCAGCCTCCCAGTTCATGCTCGGGGCTTTAATTGGTGCAGTCATTGCAGCCATGATTGGTGGAACGTATAGCTCGATCATTTTTTACAGCAGTTCACAATCACACACATGACTTTGTACACGCAACGATTGATGTGCAAATGACGAAAAGAAATCGCATCGATCTCACCTCATTTTTCTGGGGGCAAAAAGTCCTGTTTGTCAGTCCTGATTTGAGCGTTCCATCATTCAATGGTTCCTTATTTAACCCGCTGTCACCATGTTACATTGCTGCGTTGATATGGACTGAATAAACTACTCATTTGAGGCAAGAAAATACAGGCTGGTTTGACGTTTATTACTTCATGACTTTTTTGTATACTTTCGAGTGCGTCGAGTATGGAAGCTAAATATGTTTATGCATTAATATGTAATAGTTGATCTCAAGATTTTAGCCCGATCAGCCATCTTTGCAATTTATCTCGAGATTGACAATCTTGGTCTGCACTATAGCGAGTTTGGAATCTCGAGCTTGAAAGACAACAGTCTTTTTCCGCGATTCCTCTACACCTAAGTACAATAAATGTGTTGCCCCCTTATGTTTTACAACATTTCAAGAATGGTGCTTTTGGTTGTAGTATTAAAGGTACAAACTATATGACTGTTGTTCTCGATGAAGCCCATGAAATGTTGATCAATAAAGGCACAAAAATGGCCCTTTCCCACACTCTTCCTAACCTTATGGAGCAATTAATAGATGCAATTGAATATCAAGCTGAGTTATTGAGAACCTTTGAAGATCAATTAGGAATCAATACAAATTGCAACAGTTTACACAGGGACTTACAATGGTCAGTTATTCAGTCAGAATTTAGGAATGTAATATTGTATTTCGATCAAGTTAGTAAGACAAAATATTCCAACTTGATCAAGATGCCTTCCTTTTTCAAGTTCATTCCAATGTAAAGGCAACTCTAGCTCAAACAAAATGTTTTCTTTCGTATCAGGAAATTGGTAAGGATTCCTATTGTAAGATCCAAATTCTTCATGATACATCAGTAAAGAAACCAGTAAAAAGAAAATTTAAATTAAAAACATTTGCTAAAGAAAACTTCACCAGGAAAAAAGTGACCGACGCTGTCAAGGATAAAAATTTCAAAATTCGCTGTTTTAAAAGAACTCTTGCTTATTCACAGGAAACGTAAAAACCTATATCAGAACTTAGGCACTTTTCTCAATATTCTCGAGCTATTTGTTACTATGATGGTTTGCCTCAGAAAGGTGCAAAATCTGTAATTTATGATTTTTTTTTGATAAGCGGTATTCCTCCAAATTTGAGAGTTTCTTCCTCTTTCACATTTAGTACAAGTACATGTGTCATTGTTGAAGGTATGAAAATCATATATACTTCTCCCCTTGGAAATATATTTTCCGACTATGCACAATTTTTAGTTGCTAGATGGGTTCTACCTTTTTACAAGAAAGGAGTTAAAGAAGTAAGGATTCTGTTTGATCAAGTTGGCAGTCAGGGCATTTCACGAAAAGACGTTGAGCGAAGTTGGAAAGATCAAACGGATGATTAATTAGAATTTTATGAAATGATCAATGATCAATGACCATGTTTTTCTCTGCCCAAAATGGAGTAGCTTTCTGAAGGTTAGTAAAACAAGCATTCTTTGTGTCTCTTTCTTTCGCATAAATTTGTTGATATGGTAAAAAAGGAAATTGAAGCCAATAATGGCAAATTTTTATTACTTCCGGAGGGTTCCATGCGGGTATCAAAACATCAAGTCGATGGACAGGGGTACATGTTAGTGAACATGACTTGGATCACCATAACATTACTCACAATCATGAAGAGTGACACACAGATCTGACAACATGTTTATGATACTAAATGTAAACATGTTATCATATATTCTATATAGAGAGATATAGGTATGATAGGGCTTCCATTTGACTTTGTTGACAAGCATATAACTGTGCAATATAGTGCAAGAGCAGGGGATGAAAAATACCTCAATCTAAATTCCTTGCAATCTGCTGTTGACCATGATTCTGATTTGTCAAGTGTAATCACCAAACAATTCAATGCTCGAAAGATATTACAGTTCCTTTATATCTGTTCAGGGTGTGACTTTCTGTCCTATTTTATTATAGGAAAGGAGACTTTAATAAAAAATATTCTTCCAACATTCACACTTCATGACAGGAGGATATAGAAACAGACAGGGAAATTTGTCCCAGACTGAATTGTCTGAGGATTATAACGATGGCTTACTTTCTTTTTATCGATTGATAATGTGCATTTATTACCATGCAAATCGACCTTGCCTTCACAATTATAATTCTATTAATGATGTGTATAACAGTGTAGAAGTATCCAATATTGCATTGAAGCACCAAAAGGCTTTGAAGATTGTACGTGATGCGTCATGGAAGCACGAATATGAAGACAGCTTATTACCTTCTCACTAGGCACTTCGATTTCACTGGTTAAGGAGTTGTTGAGTGTCCACTGTATGGGACAGTGTGTCCTCTCCATATTTTTGTACATAAATATATCTACGTATGGATATAATGTTTCAGGATAGGATGGACCAAGTAAAGTAAGCATAATTTGGGATACGGAAGAGAATATGAGTCAGATGAGAGAAAATGTTGTGCATCTCACACGAGGTTGTGCTTGTGCAAAGACTAAATACAACACAAAAGTATGTAAATGTGTCAGGGAAGATAAGAAGTGTGGCCCTGGGTGTGGATGTAAAAATTGTGAAAATATCCCAGGTGTTGAGCCACAAACATCTACAAGTGGGCAAACAGAATCAGCTGATCATCCATCCAATGATGATTCTACCGATGATGATTCTTCCGATGATGATTCATCCGATGATGATTCATCCGATGATCATTCTTCCGATGATCATTCTTCTAAAGATGATTCCTCCCATGATGATTCCGATGATGATTCTTCCGATGATGATTCCTCCCATGATGATTCCTCCCATGATGATTCCTCCCATGATGATTCCTCCCATGATGATTCCTCCCATGATGATTCCTCCGATGATGATTCCTCCGATGATGATTCCTCCGATGATGATTCCTCCGATGATGATTCCTCCGATGATGATTCCTCCGATGATGATTCCTCCGATGATGATTCCTCCGATGATGATTCCTCCGATGATGATTCCTCCGATGATGATTCCTCCGATGATGATTCCTCCGATGATGATTCCTCCGATGATGATTCCTCCGATGATGATTCCTCCGATGATGATTCCTCCGATGATGATTCCTCCGATGATGATTCCTCCGATGATGATTCCTCCGATGATGATTCCTCCGATGATGATTCCTCCGATGATGATTCCTCCGATGATGATTCCTCCGATGATGATTCCTCCGATGATGATTCCTCCGATGATGATTCCTCCGATGATGATTCCTCCGATGATGATTCCTCCGATGATGATTCCTCCGATGATGATTCCTCCGATGATGATTCCTCCGATGATGATTCCTCCGATGATGATTCCTCCGATGATGATTCCTCCGATGATGATTCCTCCGATGATGATTCCTCCGATGATGATTCCTCCGATGATGATTCCTCCGATGATGATTCCTCCGATGATGATTCCTCCGATGATGATTCCTCCGATGATGATTCCTCCGATGATGATTCCTCCGATGATGATTCCTCCGATGATGATTCCTCCGATGATGATTCCTCCGATGATGATTCCTCCGATGATGATTCCTCCGATGATGATTCCTCCGATGATGATTCCTCCGATGATGATTCCTCCGATGATGATTCCTCCGATGATGATTCCTCCGATGATGATTCCTCCGATGATGATTCCTCCGATGATGATTCCTCCGATGATGATTCCTCCGATGATGATTCCTCCGATGATGATTCCTCCGATGATGATTCCTCCGATGATGATTCCTCCGATGATGATTCCTCCGATGATGATTCCTCCGATGATGATTCCTCCGATGATGATTCCTCCGATGATGATTCCTCCGATGATGATTCCTCCGATGATGATTCCTCCGATGATGATTCCTCCGATGATGATTCCTCCGATGATGATTCCTCCGATGATGATTCCTCCGATGATGATTCCTCCGATGATGATTCCTCCGATGATGATTCCTCCGATGATGATTCCTCCGATGATGATTCCTCCGATGATGATTCCTCCGATGATGATTCCTCCGATGATGATTCCTCCGATGATGATTCCTCCGATGATGATTCCTCCGATGATGATTCCTCCGATGATGATTCCTCCGATGATGATTCCTCCGATGATGATTCCTCCGATGATGATTCCTCCGATGATGATTCCTCCGATGATGATTCCTCCGATGATGATTCCTCCGATGATGATTCCTCCGATGATGATTCCTCCGATGATGATTCCTCCGATGATGATTCCTCCGATGATGATTCCTCCGATGATGATTCCTCCGATGATGATTCCTCCGATGATGATTCCTCCGATGATGATTCCTCCGATGATGATTCCTCCGATGATGATTCCTCCGATGATGATTCCTCCGATGATGATTCCTCCGATGATGATTCCTCCGATGATGATTCCTCCGATGATGATTCCTCCGATGATGATTCCTCCGATGATGATTCCTCCGATGATGATTCCTCCGATGATGATTCCTCCGATGATGATTCCTCCGATGATGATTCCTCCGATGATGATTCCTCCGATGATGATTCCTCCGATGATGATTCCTCCGATGATGATTCCTCCGATGATGATTCCTCCGATGATGATTCCTCCGATGATGATTCCTCCGATGATGATTCCTCCGATGATGATTCCTCCGATGATGATTCCTCCGATGATGATTCCTCCGATGATGATTCCTCCGATGATGATTCCTCCGATGATGATTCCTCCGATGATGATTCCTCCGATGATGATTCCTCCGATGATGATTCCTCCGATGATGATTCCTCCGATGATGATTCCTCCGATGATGATTCCTCCGATGATGATTCCTCCGATGATGATTCCTCCGATGATGATTCCTCCGATGATGATTCCTCCGATGATGATTCCTCCGATGATGATTCCTCCGATGATGATTCCTCCGATGATGATTCCTCCGATGATGATTCCTCCGATGATGATTCCTCCGATGATGATTCCTCCGATGATGATTCCTCCGATGATGATTCCTCCGATGATGATTCCTCCGATGATGATTCCTCCGATGATGATTCCTCCGATGATGATTCCTCCGATGATGATTCCTCCGATGATGATTCCTCCGATGATGATTCCTCCGATGATGATTCCTCCGATGATGATTCCTCCGATGATGATTCCTCCGATGATGATTCCTCCGATGATGATTCCTCCGATGATGATTCCTCCGATGATGATTCCTCCGATGATGATTCCTCCGATGATGATTCCTCCGATGATGATTCCTCCGATGATGATTCCTCCGATGATGATTCCTCCGATGATGATTCCTCCGATGATGATTCCTCCGATGATGATTCTTCCCATGATGATTCATCCAATGATGATTCCTCCCATGATGATTCCTCCGATGATGATTCCTCCGATGATGATTCTTCTGATTTACATACTTTTGTTATGCATTTACTCTTTCCACAAGCACAACCTTGTTTGAGATGCACAACATTTTCTCTCATCTGACTAATATTCTCTTCCGCATCCCAAATTATGCTTACTTTACTTGGTCCATCCTCTCCTGAAACATTATATCCATACTTAGATATATTTGGGTACAAAAATATGGAGAGGACACGCTGTCCCATACAGTGGACACCCAACAACCCCTTAATCAGTGAAATCAAAATGCCTCGTGAGAAGGTAATAAGCTATCTTCGTATTCATGATTCCATGACGCATCACGTACAATCTTCAAAGCCTCTTGGTGCTTCAATACAATATCGGATACTTCTACACTGTCATACACGTCATTAATAGAATTATAATTGTGAAGGCAATGAACACCATGTAAAACTATTACACGTTTCTTTGGCAGTTTTATTGAGATATAAAACAAAAACTTGTATAGATCACACACCTTAGGTCATTCTAGTAAAAAAGGAAAGGATGTAGTTTAGAGTCTTGTATCATTCAATTCTGAATATTTACGCCAGAAGAAGAAGAGAGAAAGAGGATCGCCATCTTAACGTCTCCATCCGAAAGACGGTATGCGACCAGGTTTCGAACCCACAGGCAGGAACTAACCAAAGTCTAATGACAGTCCCGAACAGCTTGATTTCAGGCGCACGCCACGGCGCCTCAGTCAAAAGACCCTGAATAATGATGAATATATAACATTATTGCAACAGAGTAAAAAAGTGGAGGCGAAGTGGATTGCACTGATATCCACTACAAAGATGCATGGCAATGATGTGGCATGCAACAATACATGTATTCTCATTGCAGAAAAGTTACAAAAATGGCTCATGATCCCAATTTCATTTTACATTTCTTCCAATATAGCATGAAACTTGTATATGGAAATATACGAAGATGACGATTCTTCCGATGATTGCTAAAATTCTTGATTTTGGGTACAAAGTCAATGCAAATTGTGTTTTCAGTAAAATATCATAAAATTGTGAATACTGTGACTTTTGATGGCTCAAATTAATTCATTTTTGCATCATTATGCCTCAAATAATGTCTGCAACAAATATCAGTAAAAAAACCAAAAACAAAAGGTTTAAAACAAATAAATACATATGAAATTCATAAAACAGTGAACTACATAAGAAAATAATTTCAATCATGATTTTTTTTTGCAATACATTTGTAGAGAATGCTAAAAGGAATATTAAAAAAAAATCAGCTCGATTAGAGATGTGATTAGTGATTAAGAGCCCAAAACTTATTTGATGCATAAATTAGCATATTTAATTATTTCAACAATTTTTGTGAAAAATTAACCATACATTCTGGTAGAGTACGCCACAAGCATCATGCGTGCCAATTTGGCGTTGTGATTGCGCATTCTACGGCCTAGATCTGATGGCACCCCCCCCCCTCAGACATAACATAGCCCAAAAATGTCGGCCTGATTAGGGTTAATGTGTCCTTTCCCATTTTTACACAAACATATCTTTGAGCAACATGCATTAGAATTTTCATGACTCGTTCATCAGAAGAACTGAGTTTAGATTCTGATTGTAAGAAAATTTCACTATTTAGTAGAGTTCTTACATAAAATTTGTATTTGGGACTGCTGAAGTCACTTTTAGATGGAATTTCAATATTCTAAAAATTGGACACTCGTCTGCAAGCCTTTAGTTTTCCAACTATTTCTTGACTCAAACGCATGTGGTCCCATCTTTGTCATTACTTTCTAGTTCCCATACTTCATAAGAATTCAGTTTTTCAGAGCAATAGAATGTTTTAATGATTGTTCATGCCCTATGACTATGGTATGAGTACGTTGTGATAGATAAGCCTCTATCAAATCGAGGACTTTGCCGCCAATTCCATACCGCATTTGCAAGCATTTTAACAATATGTCATGCCGAATGGTGTCAAAGGCACTAGAAAAATCCAACAGCACTAATATCACTTCCTCTCCCTGATCAACTTTAAGAAGGATATCATTTGTTACACGTAACAGAGCAGTCTCGACACTGTGCATTGATCGGTATGCAGATTGACATTTTGTCTGCAGATCAAATGTATCTAATTACTGTTGTATTTGGGATACAACAATACGCTCTAGAAGCTTAGAGCAAAAACTGAGATTCGCAATTGGGCGGTAGTTTTTCAGATCTTGAACATCAGCCTTTGGGTTCTTTAGCTTCGGCCAGATATTGGCAGACTTAAAGCTCTCGGGGAAAGTACCTGTCATCATTGAATCATTAAATACACTCATTATGAATGGAAGTAGTTCAGAACAAAACTTCTTCAAGATAGAGGTAGGAATAGGGTCAAGACTGCAAGTCGTTGAGGAAAAAGTAGTGATAAACCTTGCAACTTCATGCTCTGTCACAGGAAATTGAACATCCTCGGTTAGTGTCATTTTCAACTCATTTGTGACTGATTGAACCTCTTCTGAAAAATATTTATTGAAATGCTCAGGTAAAGAGATCTCATAATCATCATTACTAGGAATGATTTTAGATGATTGGGGTCGTAAGAGGTGATCCACCTTCCTGAATAGTTCCTTTGAAGAACAGTCTCTGAGTAGGCTATAATGATAGGATCTCTTGGCTAGAGTGAGTTTGTAGTTGTAGTGATGACAAGCTTCCTTATATATTCTGCAAACAACTTCACAACCATGTGGAAAAGCTTTCTTGCCTCCACTTTTTTACTCTGTTGCAATAATTATATAATATGGACTAGCCTTTAAGGGAGACACCTCATTTATGGCCCTTAGTAGAATCGTATTGCCCTCGTCTTCGACTCGGGCAATACGGTTCTACTCAGGGCCATAAATGTTGTGTCTCCCGAAAGAGATAGTCCATATTGTTATTATTAACCAAATCAGACATCTAGAGCGAACACTAAATCCATGAAATAAAAGGGTAAACTTACCAGCATTGGTAAACTTACCAGCAAAAGTGGTTGTTTGCGAGATCGCGATCGCGAGTGATTGCCGCACTCTTTATTTCAGATGTGATTTTATTGCCCGCTGTTTTTACACGCAAAATCCCATAGACATTTGACCGAGGGCAATAAAGTAATTTATTGACCGCTCTGTCTTTTACGGAGCGATTAAGTGTAAAAATCACATTGCTCAGATGTCTGATACGGGTAATAATGTTAAATATTTATCAGTATTCAGGGTCTAGAATAACCCAAAGTGTGTGATCTATACAGGTTTTTTTTAATATCTTAATAAAACTGCCAAAGAAATGTTTAATAGTTTTACATGGTGTTCGAACTCTTCATTTGCTGTGGACGGGCCTTACATCGGGAAGTTCCTTTCAACACACTAGTGAAAATCGCAATGATATGTTAATCATAACTTTCTGTAAACAAAAATGATAGCTTCAAATAGATTATAATTTATCATGATTCACTTGTAGATTTGGGTTTGATTAGTCATTTGCTAGGGTTTGGAGCTTTGCCAAGTACCAAATTATAGCCATTCTACAAAAGGTCCAAGCTATGACACTGCTTGAACAATCACACGTATGTTATGCATACATATTTCTGATGACATATATTTATATTTCTATCTGCAGTTGATGCATTATGTGAAGAAACTCACAAAACATGACATTCCATTTTCATGTACTGTATCAAGTGTGGTGTATTATCTACTATATTGATGTCTTTCAAACAGAAAAGTATATTTTATATTTTTTAAAAGTATATATATGTTTGTTGTATTTGTGTGACTCCAAATGCTTTCCTTTGATTACCTCATACATGCATCAGATTCACATGCAAATGTTTTGCTGTATGGTATAACTTTCTAATATAAATAGGGAGTTATATTGCTTTTTACATATTTTTTTTATCAATAATATTCTATAGCACACATGTACTCTTCAAATTTATTTTCGAATTATCACTGCTCTTGTTATAACGCACATGAATTGCATAAAGTTAATGTGTGACTACAGAGAGGATTGACCTATTAAAGAAGAAATGTATTAAGTGATGTGCGTAACATCTGGTTTTGACTGTAATTTGAAGAGCAAGTAACGACAATTGTGCTCTTATCGGTTTTCTGTAAATTTTTGATGATATGAATTATTCATTCATACCCCAGGAAGACGGGTAGAATTGAAACATAACATTTTGTATATTGAATGTAAGGTAGAATTGTTTTCTTTCTGATTGTTTCAAGTATGAGTTAGTGATAAATGCCATAGATTCAGGAGTTCCAAGTCTATTCAGTGTCAAGTAATTTGACAATCACTTTTCTACTTAACTTTATGATGTTACTAGTCCTGAAGCTATAGCTGTATTGCATCTATATTTCATTTCATCCATTAAAATAGACTATAGATGAAGGATTATTAATGCATACTCATTTACTATCTCAAAAGTATGTAATGTTCAATAAAGATGCAAGTAACTTGTTTGATGTTTAAAGTTGTTTTGCTATTAAAAGTTATATTGCAAGCCTATTGATAATTCCTGTCTCATGTTTTCAATTAAAGTGTGGAAATAATTAATTACAAACAGTGCAATAGAAGTGAAATTTTGAAGAATGTTGAAGAGAGCGAGAAAATAGGATATCGGAAGAGAAGGGGGTGGTAATTGAAAGTGTGTTTACCGCTGAGAGAATACAGGTTTCGCCGTACTTCTCATGCGTTGTGTTATAGCCCGTTGCGTTGGTCCACGCCACTAAAATATACACTCCAACGAGCACTACATAGGTACTGTCCAGTACACTGGACAAGGACCCTACAAAAACATCGTTCGTCAACCTGTCAACTCTGGTGTTCTGATCTTCCGACATTGGCGTATATTATGCTGGCTCCTGACTGGTATAAAGCTCAGAATATCATGATTTGGATTGCATTAGCTAGACGAATATTTTTTAAGTTTGGCACTGTTGTAATACAAACCCAGTTTTCATTTTTTGTTCAACGTCTATATCGTAAAATTTCATATTTTCCAAGCTTAATTATTCTTTTCAATGACATTACATGTATTTTAACAGTTTCAAGAAACTAATCCCCAAGTAGTACGTTCTGAAATGATTCCATTGCGGAGAAATGAGCTGAGAAAAATAGGTAAATTCATGCTCATTACGTATTCATGACACAAAGTTATATGAATACGTTTTTTTTTAAATTTTCGGGCGGATAGTCGTCCGTTGCGGTCTCGCTGAATACTTCCGCACTCTATTTATCTTACAAAAAGATGATAATAAATTGTTTTTCCACTTCCAATTTTTACTTTTTACTACAGTCCAAGATCAATGTAATCCAAATCCTTGTCTGAACAACGGTTTCTGTATCCGCTCTGTTGGATCCTGCACAGACTACACATGTCAATGCCAACCATGCTTTGTAGGCGATCAGTGTGAAACAAGTAAGTTTTATTTTAAAATATCTTTTAAAGCCCAAGTATAGTTTTGGTAAAAGCGAATATTTTTATCGCCAAATTTTGTCTTCAAATCTACTTCAAAAGAAACATGATATCATGAACATGTTGTACAAAAGATTGTACTAAAAATTAACAATTTTTGGAAAAGTTATAACCTAAAGTGTGGAAAATATTTTTGCGTCGTAGCCCCCGACGCGAATTCAATATTTTCTTTTTTGATAAAGGACAGCTTCTCATGAACAGAATTGGATAAAAATTTCAGAATTTATTCTTTATGTATTCCTTTTTAGCATGCTTTAATAAAATCTTGGAAATAATTTTCTATATGCCCGATAAGAAGCAAAATATTGTTATAACCAAGAGAGGGCGCTAAATACGATTTAACGGTCAAATTCAAATTTTCAAAAGAATTCGCTCGTAGAAAAATATGCTATGATCTTGAAATGTGTATAGAAACTATATGTCATGGTATATATCCCCAAAATTCACATTTCTTTAATCTTTACCAAAACTATACATGGGCTTTAAAAACCCTTTTAGAATGAGAAGATCGTGGTCTGAACAATAGTTTCTGTATCCGCTCTGTTAGTGTTGGATCTTGCACAGACTACACATGTCAATGCCAACCATGCTTTGTAGGTGACCAGTGTGAAACAAGTAAGTTTTATTTTGAAATATCTTTTAAAGACCCTTCTAGAATGTTGTACAGAAAAATTGTCAGAAATTTAATTATCTTTGCATTGCTACCAATATTGATTTACTGTGTTTTGATATTACCACGTAAATGAGCTATGTTTGTGAATAGTCCTTTCAGCTCATCAACTTGTAAAGATTTTGCATGTGAATCTGAGTCTGAATTGGCACAAGCAGTCATTTGACTACTTGCCAATACCATTTCTCTAACATAGTCTGGATCCAAAATTGCTGTCGGCTGCACTTTAGGGGCATTGTAAAAACTTGTAAATATCTAAAAATTCTCCTATGTAATGCTTATCAAAAGGCACGCAAATATGAAAGCAGAACAATAAGTCGAGTAGCAATTCAATACGCACGATGTACACAATTGTCGTAAGCAATGGTTGTTATTACCAATGCGAGTATACATGCACTTGGCACTGCTACGGAAGCGAGTACACATGCATTTGGCACCGCTACGTAGATCAGTATACATGCATACGGCACGTTAAGGGTTAATGCATGTTTAAAGCTTCAGTAACGCAATTACATAATCTTGAAATAAGTTTTAATAAAAAATCCTAGTGCTGTTAAGGCAAATATACTTCTTTAATCTTTAAGAAAATCTTTCCTTATGGGCTTATGTGCCAAAAAACAAAACAATGAATATCATCTCCATTCATTTAATGTGTTTGTTTCCATGTCCTATACCAAAGTTCTTTCTTCGTTCTACTTGAAACAATGTGTCAATGAAGATGCGGACCTAGCGTGTGTCTTAGCCTTCATTACATACTGTACTGCCCCTCGACGGTGAACTGTTGCAGCTGTTTTGTCTTTGAGAGAGAGCATGCTTTGTTGAAGTTGCTGATCGAAGGCTGATATGATATCTTTAATTGTGCCCTTGGTTGTCAGATTGAAAGTGATATTCGGGGACCTTGCTCTAGCTACTTCAACAAATTCCTGCGCTTTGTGAACTTTCACTTTCCTACTCATTACTTCCTTGGCGACTGCTCTCTTTGCTGTTCTGACAATTCCATTTACAGGGCCTTTGTCACGACTTGTTGGAAAAAAGGTCCATGTTACATCCCATTCCAGCAGTGTCAGGCTGCAGAGAAGAAATCCTTGCTTAAACTGCTGAGTAGCTCCATCAGAGAAGAAGACAATTTTTTTTCAAATGGGCATACTTCATCATCAGCCACTTATACCTATACAGATCGATGTGGACCGCATGCTTCATTTCATTTAATTTCACTTCATTTATTTCCACAATACCAGCAAATTATTAACAAAATTCAAATTAATACAATGTTATACAATCCATTTTTCAAGCAGAAGAATAAACAAATATACAATATTACAAAATTAATAGACAAAATGAAGAAATAGATTTAATAAGGCTGCATGGTGGTGGAAAGCAAGATAGCATAGCTTGTAATTAAGGTTCCCGGTAGATCAGTGTTTAGTTAGGGTAAATTATAAACAAAGAAAATACACCAAACAATACTACATGAAACGGAACAAGGACATCTGTACAACAACATGACAAGTTATGACAAGATATGACATTCTGCAAAAAAATTGTGATTGCACGCTATAAGAATCTATATACCGAGCTTTGAGATTGCGCTTAAATGAAGACAACCTTGTCATGGCTCATGTAGTCCAAAGTCATCACCATAGAGTGTGATTCTCCTTGCTCCCATGCACATGCTGTAAAAAGTGTGACCTTGTCACGGTTCCGGGCATGCCAATTGAATTTCATCTTGACCCTTGGTTGTGTAGTTCTCAGCAAAGTCAACCTGCACAACCACTTTTGCTGCATCGTTTTGGACATTCTCTCATTCTCAACGAAACTCATCGGCTTAAACTTGCTTGATGAATGTGTTTCAAGATCTGCAGCAATTGTTCTTCCAGCAGGTCAAAGCATCCTTGCACCGTTCCCTCAATTAGTCACCTGGTGTATTCTTCCACATTCCTACCAACTGATCTTTTTCGTGGAAATTCCTTGGGAAGGTTAAGGACGAAGCCTGCAACCTCCAAACATGCATGCTTTTTGGTCCTGTGCACAAACAACCTTGGCTATGAAGCTCCAAAAGCATGTAGGGATATCCAAACCTGCATTATTATGTGCTTGTAGGATCAAGCACATGATTTTGTGGTATTTAAAGAGGCTGGAGCTGTAGGGGATCTGACTCTGTGGCTGTACCTGAGGTGGTTGATGATCTGCAAACTTGGAGAAGGACAAGGGATAGTCGCTATGTGTAAAGATACATTGCATGTGTCTGTCTAAGTGTTGTCAGCATGTATTGCTTTTGAACCGTCTTTTTCCCATTTTAAATCTCGGATGATGCAGGTATCTTTTGCCCAGGACAATGTTTCACCAAGTTACAAGAAACTTTAAGAACAAATTTATGCATGACTGATATCACTTCTTATCCTGTATGATTGAGAATCTTATGCGTATCAGACTTCTTAACATACTCCAGTCTTTCTTAAAGACTTGCGTAACTTAAAGAAAGATTTGGTGAAACGCCGCCCTGGACATATTAAAGAAGTGTTGAGGTAGAAGTCACTCACCTTTTGGGTTGTTTCGTTGTCAGTCTTTCAATTTCTATGTTCAGTGTCCGCTCTCTTCATTGGTAGTCCTTCATCCTTGGCAAGGGGCTCCATTATTGCTTTTCCCTTTAATGGTGAGCCAGTAAGCCCGTTGTCACTTTCTTATTTACTTTCCCTAGGGTTCGACGTGCATTGAATGGTCTACAAAACAGATTTTGCGTCTGGATGGCAACACAACTCGTTGGAGGGGGGCGTTTTCCCTCTGCTAGGTAGAGCACTTTGTAGTATGTTTTCAAATTTCATCTACTTTTTAATCTTGTGTCATTGATTTCTTCTTATTCTTTTCCCTCTGACTATCCTTCTCCTTGGTATAGATAAGCTGTCTTTTGGTTCTGCTTGATACGTTTCCCGTATGCTTTTCCTTAGTAGTGAGTGGCATTTTGAAAGCTGAAAAAAAAGAAGAGATACTGAAGCAATTAACAGAGATTAAGAAAAAAAAAATTAACATGACAAACTTCAAAACACATTTTCTTTTTGCCATAAGAATGGCAAAATCAATTACCGCACAAAAGCAAACTTCAAATTTCTTTGTGCACGATATCTGCACTTGTGAAAGCTTTAGCTCACTCGTAAGCACGCCACGCATCGCAAGCATACACATGATCGAACACAAAGAGAATTGTCGGTAATACATTCTCGCTTAGTTGTAGACATTCAGATCCAGTTCAGACTTCTCCCTATGGAAATTTATGGTATCAATATTGGTCTATGGGGTTTGATTTAGGTGTATGTGAGTATTGCCTTGATGATCATTTCTGAAAGTGGAACACAGGAAGAGTTAACAAAGTAGGATTCCATGTGGAATTCCCTTTAGTACCGTTGGCTTGCCCTGTGGCTTTGTAGTGTAGGTATATAGATACTAAATTAGTAGTGAATAAACTTAATGTTTTATTAAAGTGTAAGTTTATCTTTGTTATGGATTCTTACAGGACTTGACCAGTGTTCACCCAACCCCTGTCTGAATGGAGGTACTTGTGATGCTGTAGGCAGCCGGTGTCTAGACGTTATCTGTAAATGTCCGCAGTGCTTTATCGGGGATCGCTGTCAGACAAGTAAGAGCTTGCTTTTTCACCAATTTACATTTGTCTTTGATTACTCTCAGTACAAACCCACATGCGCACTCACACACACACACACACACACACACACTTCTTCTCTCTCAGGGATGCCAGTTTTCAGAATAAAGCCTGAATTAAGGCCATTGCAATTTAATTACAGGGCCCTTTAAGAGAACAGTCCTTGCATTGCAGGCGATACATTGTCTAAAGAAAACAAAATAATAATAATAATTTCAGGCGATTGTTTTGGCATTTTTGTGTGTCGCAGAAACCCAGTAGAAATACTCATTCACAACTGTGTAACAAATTAGAGCACTTAGTCAGATTTGATATTTAGATGCCATGGTAGATTTATTATCGGTGTATACAAACAGAACAAGGCAAGACTCAATTAGTCTGTTCACTAGTGTAATATGGCCATGCAGATATATAACATACCGAATTACATAATAATCAGTTCCCACCACAGATCAAGAAAATTGTCTCTACGCCTTTCCGAAATAATTACAGGTTCTAGGTCATTGGATAGAATCCTATCCCTCAGTGCGCACTGACATAGTAACATAATATATCACTTCCCTATGACGTCTCGTCGGTGTATGCACCCAATCGTTCTCCGCGTCGGCGTAGTAACTGTCCTTGGTGGTATGCCTCATCGAGATGACGGCCCGGCTGAAGTCCCGTTACTTGTTGGAGAGGCGATAGTTGTGCGCATCCCATGGAGCGACTTCCGCTATCCGTCCGCTAAGTTCCAGGCTATGACAAAGAGGTTATCTTGTAGACTTTACTTCCAAGGGCGTGGCCAACGTAATCTCGAAGTGGGAGTCCGGCAGAGATAACGCAATTACTGCTCCTACAGGCATCATCTGGCTTCCAGAAACAATTTCACCCGGCTCCACACACTCTGCACGTTACACCTTATCACTTGGTTCTAACCACACACAAATTGGCGTCTAAAACGTAAAATGGAGCCGACTGCAAGCTCCATCGAAACACATCCTGTGTCGCTGCAAATTAAGAGGTGCAGTGCAAGTATACCTCTCACACAGGTCGGGCGTGGTCTTTCGTCGCGCATGCAAATCAGCTTCGTTAGCACGCTAAACGCCAAGCAAATCGGATACTTGCACGCGACTGCATGCAATATAAAACAAAGCATCACGCGTCGGTCAGGGGTTAACGGCAAACTGCACATGCTCAGACGAAAAACCTATAAATATTCATATCATTCCTTAATTGAGCACTGCCGACCCTGAGGAGAGGTGATCCTAGTACTAAAGTGTGGTTAATTTGTGACATTGTGTATGAAATTCTAGGTGATGTTCAGGCCTTCTTGTCAATTTAAATTGGCATCCCTACTTTCTCTTTACCTCCCTCCTGACCATGTTTATCTGTTTTTATCTGTATGTGTAACAACATGTTGATCAATTATCTTTTCAGCATGTTCTGCTAATTGTTTTTCATACTATACAGGAAAATACATATGGAAAGTGGTGGTCGGAAAATGGCTTTCAAGCATTTAATGTTGGCGGTACTGTTTTCAACTTGAAATATAAAAACACAAAATGTACTGATTCTTCTCTTTCCTGAACAAAGGATTCTAAAATCAATCCACTATTATATGTGGCCAAAGGCTTGCTGGTTGATTCTTGTATAATCAAGAAGTCTGAATCTGCCTATATGCTGATGGAAATGAATGTCATGATGAAAATTAGATATTTTTTGTTCCTTGTAGGTGTGGATCAGTGTGCTCTCAACCCTTGTGGCAATGGAGGGGTTTGCCAGCCTGTCAATGGTTCTTGCATTGACTTCACATGTGATTGTCCAGGATGCTATACAGGACAAGTATGCGAAACATGTAAGGTTCTTTTGATTTTCTTCATAAACATCAATCATATATGGCACATTTTAGCAACTTCATCTTGGATGGTAGGTTTTAGGTTCAAAGCTATATCTTATGTAAAGGTGTTAACCATTGTTCTCTCAACCCTTGTGGCAACGGAGGGGTTCGCCAGCCTGTCAATGGTTCTTGCATTGACTACACGTGTGATTGCCCAGGATGCTATACGGGACAAGTTTGTGAAACATGTAAGGTTCTTTTGATTCTTTTCATTACACCGATCATATGAGGCTCAGTGTTTTGAGCATCTGCCTCATAAGTGGGAAGCTTTGTGTTCAGTCCATTTCCTTTTTCTAGTGTTGACCAGTGTTCTCCTAAGTTTTATTTCAAAGTAGGAGTTTGTCAGCCTGTAAACAGCTCTTGTGTTGACCACACATGTCCTAGATATTGCACAAAGCAAGCGTGTGAGTTTATTTTGATTTCCATTTGTTTCAGAGGTGTATCAAAGGGGATTCGTTGCTGCCAATGGTTGGTTAAGAAAGCAGGTCTTCAGTTTTGGGTGATGTTGTGAATAATAAGTGAAATGATAATTGTATGCTCTTTAAGTTTATAAAGCTAATGATTTGATTTTTGACTATTACTTTACATCCTCAATGTTACATTTGTTGCAATTCTCACAGAAAATAGAAACATACAAAACACATTCATATATGCAAGAGTTTTATGGATTTTATAGAACTAGATATTTTGGAAGATTGGAAATCATAGATTACAACCTGATTATAAAGTTGATACAAAACTGCCCTGAGCAAATTGTAATAATATAAAAGCCATAGCTAGTTGTATGATATTAGTCCTTCACTTTATTCTTTTTCCCAGTGTTGATGCCCTGCGCCAGTCGACCATGTTTGAATGGTGGGTCATGTACAGCAAATACAGGCTCGTGTACTCAACATCAATGTACATGTACAGATTGCTACCGTGGTCAGAATTGTGAACAATGTAAGTACATGTATTTTCCTTATTTTTATGTTTCATATTGCATCAATCTTCCGACCTCTGTTGAAGTTTCATATTCTTGTTCTCCTATTTGTCTTCACCTTATAATATTTTATAGACGTTTGAATCCTCCTACTTTAAGTATAAATCAGATTTGAATAATCAGCAAATTTTTTGCCTTTCTCAGTAAAGCTTGAACATGTAAAGTGATACAAGAATTCCAACAAACATATTAAAGTATGAAAACACATAACTTATGCTATTATAATGTGAAGATAGTGGAAAAGATCAAGAATAAGCAATAGATCTTGATAAGGACAGCATTAATTATTTAAACAAAGCGTATTATATTTCTTACACAACACATCATTAAAAAGTTTTTGAAAGAATCTTGAAGATTATAAGTATTGGTTTTATTTGAATCGCAACCAGTCATTGATGCATGTGAGACAAACCTCTGCGAGAATGGTGCTGTCTGTGAAGCGGTACCCGGGTCCTGCGTTGACTACTCATGCCAGTGCCAGGGATGCTTCAGAGGACAATTCTGTGAAGAAAGTAAGTCATATCTGATTATTAAACTGTTTTAGTCCCTAATTATGGTATGCCTGAGTCTTTTGTTTGTACTACTAAATCTAGGTTAATGTATAAAGTTTTTTGTTCTTCTAGTGTTATTAAATTGTACTTCAATTCTGAAGAGCAAATGGATGCCGTTTTGAATAAAAAAATGAATAGAGAGCATATATATGTCTGTAAATTATGGTATAAATACAAGAAGTTTATTATATTTACACAATCGAAATGAATTTCAAATAATAATTTGATTTTATATGTCCACAGTGATCCCACCGTGTGAGAAAACATTGCGCATGAATAGAGTTGTGTTTGTTCCCACACCAGGCTTCTGTGACCAGTATACTTGCACCTGTGTGGGTTGCTATACAGAGAACTAATTTGCATTGTTATATTCACTTTATGATTAAAGAATTTCAAATTTACCAAGAGTATAGACGTGTCTGACTGCAGGCACAATTACAAATGTGAATTAAATTAGGCTTCATTACTTTGTCAATAGGAGTCTAAAGAATCAGTGCCCAACAATCCATGGGGCTACCTTGAATAGATGAAATACTAATAAAAATAAATGATTTAACTTTGTGTTTTCACAGTGATCCCACCTTGTGAGAATACATTATGCATGAATGGAGCTGTGTGTGTTCCCACACCGGGCTTCTGTGACCAATATACTTGCAGCTGTGTGGGTTGCTATACTGGAGAATACTGCCAAACATGTAAGTATTAATTCTACCTTTTCCTACTGTAAAAGTTATCACAGATCAATTTCATACAAATTATTAATTTGCATACTATTTTTTTGTTGTTGCAGAATGTGTGAGCAAAGGTAACTGAATCATACATATTACAGTTGTTAAATATTGATTGTAGCCAAAGATTAGGCCTACAGTTGCATGAATACACTTTCAATTACATGAGATCTTTTCATGTAGAATTATTTACAGATGAGTAAGCTGTTGCTATGTTAGAATTTGATTTTTCCGCACAACATGTTGCCATGGCTCCCATGAAAACTCAAGAAAAAGGTAACAATATTAGAGTTAGAATAACTACAGGGATTCAGATCCTACAAATCACATCCAATAGTCGAAGATCAATTTTAAAACACTTCAGAATGTTTGCACCTTTAAAGATTCATGTGTACATGAGCTAGAGGTATTCAATAACTTAAGCCACATATGTGTGAAGTCGAAATTGTGAATTTAAAACTGTTGTATTTGGTTGCATTTCCAGATTTATATAACTTTGATTAAAATGTGATATACACATCTACATGTATACGATGAGTGAACCCTAACTTTTTTTAGTTGCGTATTTGACATTTTGTTCTCCATTCTTCATGCTCCAGTGTTGGATCCTTGTCAATCTCTTCCTTGTCTAAATGGAGCTACTTGTACAGCTTTAGATTGTACTACACGTCAATGCCAATGTACGGAATGTTATCAGGGGGATAACTGTGGTACAAGTAAGTATATTGAGCAATTTCACGAGCAGGTTAATGCTAGTATTTCAATTGAATGTTATGGATAACATTGAATGTGAAATCACCATGTAGCAATGGAATGCATTTGTCATACCTAAGATCTGGTAGGCAAGAGTTTTTATTCTAACGATTGATTGCCATCCCAAAGTCATGTTTGTGAATACTATGCATTTTCCTTCACAGAAGAGCTTCTCATTAATGAAATAGTATAAAAGCGTAGAAGTATTTGCAGGGAACTATCTGCATTGGGTTTGTAGCTTCCTCTTGATTCAACAAAATGTCCTCTCCTTCCTTAAATATATATATTTTCAGGAGTCAATCCATGTGAAGGACAGCCATGTTTGAATGGAAGCATCTGCTTCATTTCATAGAATTCATGCAATTAATTCACCTGCCAATGTGGTGGTTGTTTTGATGGAGATACTTGTGAAACAGGTAAAATGTTGAATAATCGGAATGAAAAAAATTACCCATCCTCCCCTTTCTTAATTAAATATTCACAGGAGTGAACCCATGTGAAGAGCAGCCGTGTTTGAATGGAGGCATCTGCTTCATTTCATCAAATTCATGCAATCAATTCACCTGTCAATGTGGTGGATGTTTTGTTGGAGATACTTGCGAAACAGGTAAGATGTTGAATTGTTTAGAAAATTAGTTAATAAAGCGGATTGCAGCTTGGAGAGAGAGAGAGAGAGATAAATTTGATTTGATAACATGGAACTAAATTGAGTTTGATTGAAATAAAGATCTTAGAATGAAAACACCAGTTCCAGATACAGTAACAAGAAATAAAATCAAAGAAATAGAGATGGGCAGGGCATGTTGCAAGAAGAACTGATAAAAGATGGATGCTTAAAATGACAGATTGGACCCCAGACAATAAATTAGAAGAATAGGCAGACAAAGCAGGAGATGGATGGATGACTTCAAGGAATACGGCGGTGTCACATAGAAAAGACTGGCACAAGGTAGAAAAAGATCATTGATGAGGAGATCTTCCTTCTGCAGTGGAACGAAATAGCTAAAGAAGAAATTAATTCAAGCCTAATTGAATTTTTTGATGGATGATAACAATAATGAACAAAGTTGTTGATTGAGGGGCACAGTGCATTTACATTTATGTTGCTAGAGCAACGTTTTATTTATATCTGTCTTTTCCCGGCAAGTGCGACGTTGTCCTCGCTGTGGTGGCAGGGGCTGCGGTATCCAGAGCAATCGGGGGAACTTTATTTTTGTGTTGCCATGACGAATCAATGGGCGCAATGTTGTGCCCCGCTGCGGCGAAAGGGGAAGATCGCCCTTGCTGTCCATCTGGTCACTCCGGATAGCGTGCCCCTGCCTCCTTGTCAGGGGACGTCGTCGCACCAGCTGATTGGTCAACGGCAAGAGCAAATCACAGTGCAAGGAAAAATTGCGGCCACCCCCACAGCAAAATAGGGGCACGCAGAATGGTATATGCTTATTATAATCTGATAAGGGCTAGGAGTACACAACAGCTGAAATGTTATTCTACCTTTCTATATTTGCGCATTATGAGGCAACTGATCAACTTTATTCAAATAATCTTCACGACGATGAACCTCTTTCAAACCACAGAGTTAAATCCTTGTTCACCAAACCCCTGTGAGGCTGGAGGAGCATGCCAGCCAGTCCCTGGAAACTGTCAACAATACACTTGTGACTGCCCCAGCTGCTTTGTTGGGCAAGACTGTCAGACGGGTAGGTGTGATTTTGTTATCAAGTCTTGACGCTGTACAAAAATTCTAGACAGATTTAACTAGGTTACAAGATCCAATAGAAATTAATATTTTTTCTTAATTTTAAGTCATCACAACGAAGCTGTCATTCGCTGTCATCCTTTTTTTTTATCATTGTTAATGACTAGGCTATACTGAATCAACATGACAGATCTGCTAACAATCGCAAACTCCTTATACATTTTTCATGACAATCATATGAGCACAAACCATTGCACAGTGTAACAATTGATATACAGTCAAATCTGTCTAAGTGGCTACCAATCGAAAGTAACCATCTGTCTACAGTGGCCACCTAAATTACTTCCCTTAGATGAAAATGTGTGTTATAGAACCTTTATCTAAAGGTTATATGTTTACAATTTGGGTGGCCACTGTAAATAGGTTTGACTATATATTCATTCAAGAAATTTTTACCATTTATCCCTGTTTTTACAGCTGTAGATTTATGCACCACTGCCAATACCTGTCAGAATGGAGCAACTTGCCAACAGAACTCAGACTGTCTGGGGATACAGTGCACCTGTGGGCCATGTCACACTGGGCAGCTATGCGAGACACGTAAATGATGCATTTTATTATTCCCTTTGTGAAGCACATATCGTTGTTGGTCTTACGAACTTGTGAATAGCTCATTGTTGGGCAAAAACATGATGCAGAGAAAAACGTGTTTAAAGTTATTCATTTTCTCAGGAGTGAATTTGTATTCTTAAAATCATTGCATTTTGCCAATTTAAGGCAGATTCAGAGAGTATAATCGCTAATTTAGTGTTGGGTTATTTGTGTATCACAAATGACGCATGCTTTAGCAGGTAAATGCACTTTACACCATTGTGAGTAATACATGCAAAATGAATGGAGGAGGCTTATTCACCGGTTTGTGTGACCGACGCTAGCCTTCCTCAAAATACAAAAAAAGTTAATTTCTTTCTTAATACGCAAACTTGAGTAATAGAATTTTAACACATGAAAGATTACAATGTGTAACACAATGTATATGAAAAAATGTAATCAGAACAAAATGTTGGCTGTATATGTCGATGACGTTCAAATGAATAAATTCAAATTCAATATTTTACCAATGGTATGTTTACTTGATCTTCTCCCATATCATTCGTTTGTATCAACCCTTTTGATTAATATGTAATATATGGTGCTGGTAATGTCCGGAACATTAATGTGTTGACATAATATCTAGTTTTGTTGATGTTTGTTCATGTTCACAGAAAAGAATGGTCTAAACTATTAATAAAAAAATATGTGCTAAATTATTTTGCAAGAAAATGTATAATGACAGAGTAATAAGCTAACAATCGTCAGGAAATAGAGAAACATGCTACTTCCTCTGTTGACTGAGGTGAAAAATGTCTAAATCAGTAGACTTCTTTGTCTTCTTTGTTAAGTTTCCATTGTCAACACAAGTCTTTTGTATTGTTTTCAACATATATCATCTTTCTAACTGATTAATAACAATATTAATATTGGCATTTATACAGCACTCTCACAGAAATATGTATCACAGTGCTTCCCAGTATCTATGTATCACAGCGCTTCAATTCTTTGCAAGTACTCGATATTAGCTTGAAAAAAATTGCACCAAACATTATCAGAATGCTCTGAAGTATGAATAATTTGTGCAAAATTATTCTGAAATAAATGCATAATAGTGGAGGTGTGAGCAATGAAAAATTGATTCAAAGAGGTCCTGCATATATGGTGCTAGGTGTACAGTATATTAGTAATAACATTTATAGGGTGCTTCATGTAGGTGTTTCAAATGCGCATGAGTGGACTGTCTAACATACTACTGGTAAAAAATAAATACCACAGATAATAAATTTGACAAATAAAGACTAGCTACTTCATTACAACTAAATGTTGTGTATGCCTGCAATGATAAAGTAGTAGAACCAAATTAAAGCTGGTTGAGGAATTGGGTATTTTGAGAAGGGATTTAAAAGATTCATTGGAATCAGCATTTTGGATGTGGGGTGAAAGTTTATTCCAGAGGATGAGGGCGATCAAAGATGATAAAGCAGAAAAATTGATAGTATTGTCAATATGTATTGGATTTTTGTGTCCCCAGCTATTGACTTCTGTTCATCCAACCCTTGCGAGAATGGGGGATTTTGTGTGAATGGCTGCCCATCTTACTCATGCGTCTGTTCGCAGTGCTGGACTGGAGACAACTGCCAATTAGGTAACTGTTTATGTTGTCCTAAAAATCATTCATACTTTCTAACATTTACATTGTAGTCATCATCGGGCAATTCCTGGTCAATTTTTGGAATTCCGACCTCATAATTTTCTTTCTATTTGAATTCATTTTACGAAATAAGGAAGTATTGATCATTTTAGAGCATTACACTGAATCTATAAATGGCAATATACCTCAGAAAAGGCCTGGATACAGGGGTTGGGATGTAAACATTTATGGATATTTCCATTTATTAGTAGGTATTAGTAGGATTAGTAGGGTTTTTTATTTTCATGTCTTACAATTGATTCAACTGGCATAGTTGTTGCATAATTTCCATTTCCTACCATTTATTCATGCATGAGAAATATGAGGTTGTTGTTGCTTTATTTTCATTTTTAGCTATTGATTCCTGTGACATAAATGAGTGGTTGTTCTTGTTATATTTTCTTTTTTCCCCAGCTATTGATTCCTGTAGCAGTAACCCCTGCCAGAATGGAGCAACCTGTACCAACGTGTGTGATAGCTACAGATGCACATGCTCATCATGCTTTACAGGAATTAACTGTGAAATCAGTAAGTATATATTGTCACAGAAAACTTTAATATTCAAGGGAAAACGGCTCCTACTGTTTACTATCTTGTAATAGATGTTTTGGTGCGATGATGACAAATATAAAAGTCATACAAATTGTATATTTTCAGGAAGATGAAGGCACATGAAAGTAGAAACGATAATAAATATTGTGCAAAGCTCTTTGAAACAATTATTCTTAAGAGAGGAATAATAAGTTCTTAAAAAGTCTTCCATTTCAATGTAGATCAATTGTTGACACATTTTTTTAGTCTAGAAATAAATTCTGAGGGGCAATAAAAATCCAGCTACGTAAATTCTATCACAAGAGGCACTAAATATGCCATTTTCAAGAAACTATTGTTATTCTGATTATCATTTATTTTCTTCATTAAAATATTACTGATACTACAATTGCTACTACTCACACTTCTGTCATAAATATCAGCGTCATCAAATTATGTTTTTCTTATTTTTTTTTGTCCGTATATTGAGAGATCCCTGCCAAGGTACTCAATGTTTTAATGGAGGGATATGTGTTCCATCGCAGGACTGTCTTTCTGTTCAGTGCACCTGCCCAAGATGTGTGTCAGGGGATAGATGCATTCTTATTCATATTCTCCATCTTATATGTCTCATTCTTCTTCTTCTTCTCCTTCCTCTCATTTTCCTCCTTTATTATATTCTACTCTTCCTTTTTCTTCATGTCCTCTTCATTCTCCTCCTTCTTGCCCTCCTTCTTGCCCTCCTTCTCCTCCTCCTTCTTCATTTATTGATCTCCCATTTCTTCAGCTTCCTTTCATTCTCATTTTCCTCCTTCACGCCCTTCTTCTCCTCCTTCTCCATTCACTGATCTCCACTTTCTTCTTCTTCCTGTCCTCCTTTTCATTCTCCTCCTTCTCGCAATCCTTCTTGCCCCCCCTTCCCCATTTATTGATCACCCCTTCCTTCATCTTCCTCTCCTCCTCCTTCTCGCCCTTCTTCTCCTCATCCTCTTTCTTCATCTATTGTTCTCCCCTTCCTTCATCTTCTCTATTTTCTTTTTCTTCTCCCGGTCATTGTATCATTCTACAATGTACTTATTCATCTCCATTCGATGATTATAGCTCTGAATTTGACGATGTTTCTGCATTGTTTTTATCTTTCCTTCCACACAGTTAGAGATCCTTGCCAAGGCACTCCATGTTTTAATGGAGGGATGTGTTCCATTACAGGACTGTCTTTCTGTCGAATGCACCTGCCCATGATGTGTGACAGGGGATAGATGCCTATTCTTCATCTTATATGTCTCATTCTTCTTCTTCTTCCTTTTCCTCCTTCTTTATTACATTCTACTCTTCCTTCTTCTTCCTGTCATCCTCCTCATTCTCCTTCTTGCCCTCCTTCTCCTCCTCCTCCATTTATTGATCTCCCATTCCTTCAGCTTCCTTTCATTTTCATTTTCCTCCTTCTCACCCTCCTCCTCCTCCATTCATTTATCTCCACTTTCTTCTTCCAGTCCTCTTGCCCATTCTCCTCCTTCTTGCCATCCTTCTTTCCCCCCCATCCCCATTTATTGATCACCCCTTCCTTCATCTTCCTCTCCTCCTCCTTCTCGCCCTTCTTCTCCTCCCCCTTCTTCATCTATTGTTCCCCCCTTCCTTCGTCTCCTCTATTTTCTTTTCTTCTCCTCCATGCCATTGTATCATTCTACAATGTACTTTTTTATCTCCATTCAATGATAGCTCTTACTTTGATAAGGTTTCTTCATTGTTTTTATTTTTCCTTCCATACAGTGAGAGATCCTTGCCAAGGCACTCAATGTTTTAATGGCGGGACGTGTGTTCCATCTCAGGACTGTCTTTCTGTCCAGTGCACATGCCCCAGATGTGTGACAGGGGACAGATGTATTACAAGTAAGATGAAATACACCGAAAGATACTGTTGGTGGTTTTTCAAACCTCGTTGGTGCAAGGCCATTGCATTAAAACAAAAGCAAAATCAGAATTGCATTGAGGAATTGCTAGAAAGTTCACCCATTGACTACTGAACTCTTTAACCCTCCTAGACTATGTATAAGGATGACCTGCTTCCAGCAGACCATGGACTAACAAGTATTACATTAGTGTTAAGTCAGGGTTTATTTATNAATAATGAACGGCTTTTATATAGCGCTTATCAACTCTTCATGAGAATTCCCTAAGCGCTCTACAATTGCAGCATTATTACCCTGGCTTTAGCCCGGCAGCCACCATGCAGCGCACTTGGCGTTTCAAGGAATGAATATTCCTACCAGGTACCCATTCACCTCACCTGGGTTGAGTGCAGCACAATGTAGATGAATTTCTTGCTAAAGGAAATTAACGCCCTGGGTGGGACTCGAACCTACAACCCTCTAATTGAAAGGCAAGAGTCATGACCACTATACCATATAAATATACCAGTCCTGTGCCTTTATATTTGTTTGTGACATCATAGACTATGAAAATAAAATCCAATAACATGATATCTGAGGTGGTGAAATAAGATTGTAATCAGCTTAAAATTGATTGCAAATCAGATGAAAAGGAAAACACATTCTGTTAGGCATGTGATGTGAATAATTCAGCTTATAATGATACTATTAGTGGTAGGATCGTTTGTCTCAGAGAAATATCTGAATGTCCTATATCATTGTTAAATTGGATCTGAATGACCTATATCATTGTTAAATTGCCAGAAAGAATAAGACTTTAGCAAACAACTGATTACAGAAGAGATTTATTGCATATACATCATAGGTGGATTTCTTGAAAAAGATGAAGGTGCCACTGTTCAGTAGCACTTAATATCACACATTTTTTATGTCAACATCAATCTTCATTTGGCAACATGCTCTCCCAAAGACTGTTAAAATACATGCGACCAATTTTATGTTTGCTTTGTAAGTGTAGATTTCCTTTCGTGAGGACAGAATACACAGAAGCTTGTAATTATTTAAACCAAGACTGGTGTCGACAGCATATTGCCAAACCGCTAAAGAGTATGTTTATTTTTTTTCTTGACAGTAATAAATCCATGCCTTGTTCACCCATGTGGGAATGGAGGTACTTGTACACAGGATCCTGTCGTCTGTGAACAGTACACCTGCCAATGTGATGGGTGCTTTGAAGGAGATGACTGCCTTCAATGTAAGTCAAAACTGATTTCAGAATATCCTTTCTATAGCCAGTATCAATATCGGATCAGGGGCTTAGAGGCTGGCACAAATCCTCGGGCCTAATTATTGAATAGAAGGAATGTGTATGTACCAGGCGGTATTTCACAAAGTTACGAAAGACTAGGAATGACTTTAAGAACGACTGGTATCAGTTTTTTTAATGATCGAGAATCTATGTGTATTACACTGGTTTACATACTCCAGTCTTTCTAAAAATCATTCTTTACTTTGAGTATGATTTGGTGAAAAATGGCCCAGGATTTCATAGTGAGTCCACCTGCCAATGTGATGGATGCTTCGAAGAAGATAACTGCCTTCAATGTTAGTCAAAACTGATTTCAGAATATCCTTTGGAAAGCCAATACCATTGTCATATCTAGTTGCTCAGAGGCTAGTAATACCTTGCCAGGTATGTGTTTGTATTGATTTGATAATAATAATAAATGTGCGGATTTATATAGTGCCTTTCCTGCTCGAAGGAGATAGACCCATGTCTCGTTAACTCTTGTGGGAATTGAGGTACTTGTACACAGGATCCTGTATAGCGCAACCAGTACACCTGCCAATGTGACGGATGCTTCAAAGGAGAAAACTGCCTTCAATGTACGTCCAAATAAAGAAAAATGTTTCCTTTCAAAAGTCAATGCTGGTATATGTTCCAGGCACTTAGAGCATAAGGAGCAAAGGATCTTGACAAAGTAAACAACTCACATTCAAGCAGTTATAATAGCCAGATGCACATTATTCTGATGAGAAAAGTTAAAAAAATGTCACACCTTTTCAGTGAATAAATAGGGAAGATGATTTCCTTAGTGATCATGAGGCTATTGAATGGAGTTGTTTAATTTGTCCTATTCTTTTGACCTTTCTGCTCACAGTGATGTTCAGAGAGAATGTCATATATCTTTGGAACTGATTATAGTTTGTTATGCCTCCGCCACTGTAAGGTGGTGCCGGAGGCATTATGTTTTCGGGTTGTCCGTCCGTCCGTGCGTCCGTCCGGACCTTGTTACCGCGATAAGTTCAGAACCGCTAGACGGATTTTGACCAAACTTGGCTCAAGTATGTATA